>JAANIC010002096.1:61629-91319 GCA_017607545.1 Acromyrmex charruanus
CATGAGTAGGAAGAATAAATCGAACTGAATCGAAAAGTCATCTATCATTTTGCAGTTTACGCAATAGTTAACGAGATATTAATTATTAAAAATTGCCAAATATTGATCTTGAATAATTTTTTACTCAAATCAACTTCATAGAAAAACTGCAAGAGACAAAAATCATTTATTTTCTTCTCATAGAATTCTAAAAATTTTTTCAGAATTTTTTATCAACTTTTTAGTACTGCATTTTTTTATTTTAACCAACATGAGAAAATACGGTTTTTAAAAATTCTGAAAAAATTCTCAGAACTTTATGAGAAGAAAATATAATAGGTAGTAGTCTCTTATATAGTGGTCTCTTCTTCTTACAAAGCATATCTTTAAATACTAGTACCGGTCCTAATGTTTAATGTGTACAAACAAATTGATTCCGGTTTTATACATTACATATTTTTGAATAAACTGGTATCGGTCCCAGCAAATTTTTCATACAAAAAATACCGGGTCGAATCTAATATGTGCCAAAAGTCCCGATATGTACCATTACACTTCCGAAATGGTACCAATATTTAACAAACCATAAAGATATATGTGTATATGTATATCAATATAGACTAATTGTAAGTAATAATCTAAATTAAATATAAATTTTAATATTTGACATAGTTTCTGATAGAAACTAGATTTTTACGCATTTTCCATTCTGAATCCTATATTTTTCAAATAAAATAAAGAATAAATAAAATAAAACAATAAAATTGAGTATTTATCTATACTAGTATTAATTGAAATAATTTCTTATAATGCTTCGCTAGAAATATACGCATTCCTGATTATCTTTGTTTTGATATTTTATTTTCATAAATCATAATTGCTATATACTTTGTATTTTTGCGTATCCTGCTTCATGTAATCTTCTATCAATTGACTGTCCTCGTTCTTCCGCGCAAGCATCTCTTCCCACTTGTGTAAGCTGTTTTCGTCGAATTGGACCATTTCTTTCGCCTCGGTCAGTTTCCTCATCACTCTAATCAATTCTTTCTCCACACTTGATACTCTACGATTTACATCCATCCATTCCTTCTCGAATTCGTGCGTCTCTTGGCGCAATAATGATTCGGTATTACCGCTCAACCGATATAGATGATCCTCAGTCTCCAGCTGAACCGAATGCTCAGTAAGCAGCTTCTGATTAAAATCACGCCGCACGGTCAAGTCGCTAACGTGATTTCGAATCATCTTCAACCGTTCTTCAAGGCTCTCCAACTTTGCATTTACTGAGATTTTATGCTTCGTCTTTCTAGCAATCTGTTCGGACAATACAAACATTTAAAATATTCATGACTTCTTTTATAAGTTAATTTTTTTAATTAAATTGACTTTTATTCATTATCGTATAATATAATTTTTTTTCTATACGTTTTATTTTGATAATTGTGTAACAGCTAATATGTTATTATAATTATTTGATATAACAATTATATTTTTTATTTAATAACATACGTTTTAAGACTTTTTTTCTGTTGTTTGAATGAAATACCATTTTCGATGTATTTTTGCACGCTAAATATAAATCCATCAATTGTTCTATCATATCAGATTTTTGTTAAAGATGTTAAAATTAACGTTTTTTGACACACTTGTGATTTTTTTGTTAGCGAAGTAAATATTTTTCTCTATTTTTGTTTACGTCATCTTAAAATGCTAACTTAGTGTCAATTTTTAATCAATATCATCAATTATATAATAAAACAAGTATGCACGCAAAAATAATATAACATTATTCGAGTCAAACAAGATGATTAATGCAACAATTTTTTATTCAATTAAACTTAACCGTAATCCACTTAACAAACTTGTTCAATGTTGGTTAACGAAAATGATTCAATTTTATTTAGTTGACAGGATACTCATCATTTGGAAATCTCCAAAAAAAATCAGTTAACAGCATCATATATTTATTTGGTTACTCTTACGGATTCAACTGCGTTTATATCAGACATATAAATATGTTAAGTAAGACTCAATTCATCATTAATTGAAGTATGTGAGAAGCTTAAATATTTAGTTACTTTAACGGTACATAAATTTTGGAAGAAACATTTTTTACAAAATACAATTTAATTGTTTATTGAAAAATAAGGCTGTTAATATGTTGGGTCAACAATTTTAAACCAATGCGTAAATAACATATTAACAACGTCAAATCAATATTCATTTAGTCCCACTAAACTATTTAACTTTCCAAAATCACTAAATAATTCTGACATAGGGTGTAGTCTTCTCCTACCGCCTACAGGAAGGCAGATGGGATCAAAATAAACATAAAAGTCCTTTACCGTTTAGCAATATTCGTAATAATAATCGAGATATTAATGTTTGCAATTGTACTAATGAGAGCGCGCTGATAGAAACGTTCCGGCCGCTCGAGGTATAGCCCGACCCTTTTTCAAACATAGGCTGCGCCGGCAGCGCGTTGGAGAGATAAGAGGGAAAGCGCCGTTGCTTAACGCCCGGCATCGCCGCTCACACGTCTCACTACACCGCACTAAACTATTCGCGTCGATGGCCGCTACACACATTCGCGATTGCATTACATATGTAATAATAACACTGCAAAAATAAAACAAATACAAACCATAATAAACTTCGATGAATAAAAATTTCGAAAAAGAGAAAGCGATGAAACCTATGGAAATCTACGGAAAATTTAATTAATTTCGTAATCTGTCGCTTCTCTAAATCTCGAAAGGAAAAATTTTAAGAAAAAGGTATCCGAAAGAAATAATATCATTCTCCATCATTCTCTATCGTTTCCTGTTAGGAGAGTATGATTTCATTGGAATATCAATAAAGACTGACATTTCATTGCAAGTTTTTTTGGAATCTCTCTTTCTATGTATACTTCAAAAATCACTGAAAATCTACTATAATTAACAGTGTATTTTCGGTAATAGAAATTCTAAGCTCACTATCGCATAATTACCAAAAAAGTTCTTTATTGTTAACCATATCAACGATATTTGACATAGCATTGTGCTCTCGAGGTATAATTAATTATCGTAGACGGTTCATCGTAATCTATTATAAAATCGAAGAAAAGTACATGGTTTTCTATCGCATTATTACAAAAAGCGTAGCATGTTATGCATAATAAGTATTTCATATATCGTAATTCTCTAATAAGATACTTATGAAAGAAGAACGTATAAAGAATTAATCGTGAATATTAAAAATAATAGATTTTCACATTTCGTAAAAAAGGAAACGATAAGGAACGATAAAAGAATTTGATGTTACAAATACACTACACAAAAAAATTGAAGGATCACCTAGCATGTCCTTCAAAAGTAGGTAATGTTCAAGAGAATAATTTCAAAATAATCATAACGAGATTTTTAAAAAAGTATTTTAAAGCTTGAAATCTCTACTTTCGATGCCGATTAATTGATATTTCAATCAAATTAATTTTTCATAAAGTTATAAGATTGTAAATGGATAGCTTTCAAATCTCTAAAAATTTTGTACATATTTTATAAAATTTCATAATCTAAATTAAAAATTGCAAACAAATTCTGTTTACAGCGTTTGAAAGAGTCAACTTTACCTTTAATTTGCCTGTTCGTTAAGCATTGTATAACATTTTTTCACTGAGTTATTCAACATTGAAGCGAAAACGAATTCTTTCACTTCAGTGTTGAATAACTTCAATGTTAAAAAAAAAAAAATCGTAAGAATATCTACGAAGAAGCAAATTAAAGATAAGGATCACTCTTTCGAACGCCGTAAACAGAATATGTTTGTGATTTTTAATTTAGGTCATGGAACTTTGTAGAGTCTGTAAAAATTTTTAGATTTGACTTTCCATGTACATTCCTATAACTATACTTTGTAAAAAGTCAATTAAAGAGATCGAAATATTAATTACCTATTTCGAAAGTAGAGACTTTAAGCTTTAAAATGCTTTTCTAAAAAATCTTGTTACGTTCATTATACTCTCTTGAACATTATTTATTTTTGGAAGACAGACTGAGTGAGCCTTTAATTTTTTTTGCACAGTGTGTTATAATACGAGAGAGGCAAACAATGGAGGATCAATCGCGAATATATAGTACGGCAAAGTACGATACGATAAGAAAAAAAATTAGAATTATGGATACTGTTAGTAGTTTTGTTTTATGCATTGATAAATTTACAGGATCATGTTATTTTAGTAGCTGTATAGGGGGGATTCTAACTCATGAGGCTAGAGGGGGGCGCAGAGCGCGGGAGGTACTCGTAGGCACGGAGGAAGGCTTGAGGGTATTCGTAGGCGCGAGGAGAGAAAAGGCGCGGGAAAGGTCCAGCGGCATCGCTGTTTACATAAACATAGGATCCCAGTCGATTGATTATGTAAACATAATGACATTCGGCTGCTAAGCTAAACATAACTCTTCTACATTAAAATGATACTTGAAATGAAAAGTATGAAATCACACTGCGTTCCCATAGCCCTTAAATTTCTTCAAAAAAATTCTTCGATAACGGTTTTTTCTGGGGAGAGATCGACGACGAGCATTTCGCGACGCATTAAGAGAAGCGTTGGTGCTATTTATATAAGCATACCAATGAGGTGTGAAAAATATAAACTAGAACCACTCACAATGTTGCCTTATCTACTTTTAAAGAAAGTGTGATCCAATAGGCAAAGGGACAAAGAAGTCACAAATGAAATATATAATGGGTTACAAGCGCTCAGTTCCACAGAATTTGGTGTCCTGAAAGACGAACGAATCGGTCGCAATAAGAATAATCGAAAAAATATGGCTAACCATCATGCGAACATTGAGAACATAGCCAACGTAGTCGAGTATATTAGAAACGTAGATCCGGAACAGTTCGCGAATATTAGAGACGAAGTGTACGAAGTGTTCAAAGAAATGGAAGTAGATTTTGAAAAGATAATGCACGAATGACGATGGACCGTAGAGACAATGAAGACTATAATTTAGTGATGTGCTGTATGTTCTCGGTAATTCGCAAAATAGAGACATAGGTGTGCGAATATCGCTGGTGCAATTTCTACGCGATCGAAAATTAGATATACATAGTGAGAAACATGGAATAGTTATCAGAGAGCCCATTTCTGAATAGTCTTCAGTCGCGCGACAGAAAGTGTACCCACGATTACGAGACAAATGTTACGAGGACGATGAGTATGAAAAGAGACATTGGTGGAATAGAAATATCAATGTAATAAAGGACGATTATTATTGAGCGAAGAAAATCGTAGATAAGAGCCAAGGTTGATGCATATGCATTAAGATTCCCGCGGGTAGTGAAAAGATTATTGACAATATATGGATGGCGATAAGAATCTTGCGCTAAAATTTTCGATAAATGTGACAATCAATGCTTTGAGTGTGAACAATGTACTTTCGCAAACAAACATAATGAAAAGGTGTTAGAATGTTATGACATTCTAGATATGTTGCGATGCTGCAATGTGTATGAACGAGTCACGTGCAAGTGCTCCGTGGAAGAGTGACGTGATCCAAAACTGTAAAAAAAAAAAGACATGGAAAATCATGAGCGAGTGGAACGCGAATTGCTGGAACAGTGCGGCCAGGTCGCTACTCTGATGGAGTGTTTCGCGTGGCTGCAACGATGCGACGAATGCATCAAGCGGCTCGAAGAACTTTGTCGTGCTAAGCATGTTATGCCTCGCCGTTGGACACAGACAATCCGTGGTGGTAAGGATTGCGCGACTCGCGGGTGCAAAGTTGCATTGGAGCGACGTTTTGTGCACATTGGTGACGAGTACGCGAGTGGTAACGATCGATCTCTCGTCTGGCGAGAGATCGACGCCGCGTTTGAAAGCATATATATTGACGGGCGCTGTGGTCAACGCGGATTACATTGAGTTGTGACGGTTTTTGGAAGATATAAGAGAAAAGAATAGTGCTCAAGCGTGAGCGAGAAAGAATAGACACGATAGTGTAAAAGTGAACACCGCGTTCAACGGCGAGTTTACGATGAACAACAAACATGACATTAAGAGTATAAACACTAAGAACATTAAAATACCGATACACCGATTTGCGCGAGTGGTACGAGCAGCATGTCATCGAGCCCACGTTGACGTCACTCGAAGAGTTCCAGGAACGCGACAGCGGATGAGCATTGTCGTGAATTCTCAATTTGGTAGTGAACGTGAACAAATTAAATCTCATGCGCGCGGGATGCCATATCAAAGAACCGTGGAAATAGCGATGTAACGAGCGGTGATCAGTGTGCATACCACGGAATGCGTGCTTCGCGTGGTCGGTGGTCGCCGCTCTGTATCCGGCTGAAAAAATGTGGATCAGGAATCATCGTATCCGCATTATATGACACATTATATGAATCTCGCGGGTATCGAATTTTCAATGACTTTAAAAGATTTCCAGATTTGAACGTTTGAACGCGGTGTCGATCAACGTGTACTGAGAATAAACAAGTCCTTCTTCTCGCCAATGAGACAAGAAGGAGAAACATACTGTACATGCAAGATCCACGCGACGACGGTGTTAGGCATTTTGCGTGGATAAAAAATCCGGTCTCGTAAGATCGCAAATTATTAGAAACAAGACAAAAAAAATTTTCTGCGATCGGTAAGTACACATAAAAAATTATAATTTTCCGTCTTACTGATAAAATAATGGTAATAGTTATAATTTGTGTTTTCTGATGCTTGCACTACTTCAGTACGAACGAAAAATTGCAGTCGCATGCAATGGATTGTGAGAAAATGACTGCGTTATCCGACTGCCGAGCGTGGACGACAAGTGGCTCGAATTTGGGAATCACAACAATAAGGAGCGCATCCTATTCATTGTCTACATTGGAGTGTGTTCTACGGAAGACGAAACCCGATATAACGATATCTTGTTATTGGCCGACATTTTCGAAAATTTCCGCGAAAGTGTCGCGAGTTACGGTCTCGATCCCGTGCATTACTACACATTGCCTGGTTTCACGTGAGACGCGATGTTAAAATATACGCGCGTAAAGTTTGAATTACTCACCGACATCGATATGATCATGTTCATCGAGCGCGATATATGTGATGGCCTCAGTCAATGTTCAAGCAGATACGCGCAGGCTAATAACAAGTACATGCGTTTGTACGACTCATCGAAACCGTCGTCGTACTTGATGTACGATGTTAACAATTTATACGGGTGGGCGATGAATCAACCATTGCCATACGCCGAATTTCGATGGATCGAAGACGCTGCGAACTTTGACGTGAGCGCGATCGCTCCGGATTCACTCACCGTTACATTCTCGAGTATCCGCATCTACATGACCAACACACTGACCTGCCGTTCTGTCTGATAAGCCGCCCGACAAGCGCGAGCATAAACTTCTAGTGACGCTGTACGATAAGCAGCATTACGTCATCCAATACTGAAATTTGCAGCAATGTACTCATCACGGCCTTCGTAACAAAGATCCATCGGGTGCTACAATTCGATCAATCCGCCTGGCTTCGCGAGTACATTGAACTTAATACACAGTTCAGAACTCGCGCAAAAAATTTCGAGAAAAATTTATATAAATTAATGAACAACGCAGTATTCGTTAAAACTATGGAGAATGTGCGCAACCACATAACGACGTTTGACGTAAAATTATTAACAAAATGGGACGGACGATACGGCGCGGAGGCAATGATCGCAAAACCGAATTTCCACAGCCGTAGCGTCTTTGTGGAAAATTTGATCGCCGTTGAACTACGCAAACTCGAGGTGAACAAGCCGATTTACGTGGGTATATACTCGACATATCGAAAGTCTCCTTGTACGAATTTCACAACGAGTATATGTTACCACTGTTTCGCGACAAATGTAAAATTACGTACACCGACACGGAGTCTTATATACCACGTCGAGTGCGAGGACGTTTACGAGACTATGAAATGCGATATCGCTAGATTCGACACGAGCGATTATCCGACAATGCGTACGATATGCCTCTCGCGAACAAAAAAGTATCCGGTCTGATGAAGAACAAAAGTAACGATAATGATCGAATTCGTTGGTCTCAGAGCGAAGATGTACGCGGTGAGGGTGGATGACAAGAAGGACACTAAAAAGGAGAAAGAGTAACGTCGTAACGCGAACGATAACGTTCGACGATTACACGTGGTGTTTGAACGAAGAGATCGAAATGACTCATCGTCAATCGTACATACGATCTAAACTGCAGGAGGTACATGATATGTACCTCCAAATCGAAAATCGCTCTGAGTCCATACGATGACAAACAATACGTCTTACCGGACTCGACGAAGACGTGGGAGCATTGGCGGATACCTTTGTAATATATCTATGTATCAACATTTATATTACTATTATATTTTTTACATTTTTTTATATTTTTCATATAGTGTATATGTATTATTATTTTCTTATGTACAGTAAGTCAAGTAAGATCATGTTCGGCCTTACTCAAAGCCAATAAAAGATATTGCTTTAAATCTATCATGAATCCGTAGAGGGTACCTTTGTTCTTGATGCACTATCAGGATCAAGGAAGATTCAGTTGTCATTGAACTTTCTTAAGAGAATCACATTAAGCGCCATGAGTACCAAATACGCATCACACTATGAAGCTGTGTTCCTCTGCACTTACCCAAAAATGTCACAATTAGCGGCTGTTAAATATATGAAAAAGTCGAAATCATTCGTACAGAAGTTGGTGCAGCGATATAATGTGGCAAAAAATGTTGATGATTTACCGGAACGTGGCTCGATATGCAAAGAGTGGACAAAAAAGATGATAAAAAAATAGTAAATCTGTTTTCGCGGAATCCTGGTTTAACACTGCGTCAAGGACAAGCAAAATTGAAGCAGAAAGGTTTAGATATATCGTACGAAACTTATCGTTCGAACTTATCTCAAGGTTAATAACATGAAATGATGCAACACCACGCTGGTTGACCACGTTCTTACTTGACTTACTGTATTATTTTAATTTGTACTTCGTGTATTTTTTCTACATTTTTAAATATTTTCATATAGTGTACATGTTACTATTATGTACTATTATCATTATAATTGACACGTAATACATATTTTTTATTTTTATATAAGTATTGCTATTATATTTTATGTAGTACCATTTATTATGTATTACTATTATTTTCATGTCATGTATCGTACATTTAATAAATACGTATTTTATATCTTTATACTCCAAAACGAATGAATGGAAAGTAATAAAAATATACGTTTATATACTTATGTTGTTATATTGTTATATTTTGTTATATCTATATAAAATATATGAATCAAAATTTTATTAAATAACATTGTTTTTGTGTATCCATGAATTGTGCGATCCATCGAATCCCAGCCACTTGACGTATCTACATCTTGTTTCCCTTGCTGCGCAACACTTTCTCCACGAGATGCACGTCCGGATGAATAGCGCGATGCAACTCGTGTTCGTAAGCATTCGGTAAGCGTGAGCAAGCGTGAGACGATTTTTGAGAAGGGTTACACGCCAAATTGGACCACCGAGGTGTTTACGATCGTTAATGTGCAGAGTACCAATCCCATAACCTATCTACTCGAGGATTACCACGGAAAATCCGTCGCTGGAGCGTGCAATTCTTCGACGAGCCGACGTCTCTCAGAGCTAATTTTTTCTCTTTTCATCAGATTTCTTTTTCATGATTCGACGTATAATACAGGATATAAGAAAATAATGTATTTTTTCTCGCTGGTGTCACTCGACTGACTCATTTCATGGATACGCAATTCAATTTATAATAAGGCTGGCTTCGCGAAGTTCCTCAACGATCGACAGCATCTCGTTGTCGTGAGTGTTGTTGCCTGTTCGGTGCGAAGCAATCGTAGACGATGCACCAGCTCGTTGAGATCATCCCATTGCACGTAATCGATCGCGTTGTCATTCAATGTCATTGAGTGAGATAATCCCTTTCCAGATTTCTTCTTCTATTTCTTGAGTGTGATTGACATCAACAGCGCGATTACATGTTTGTACTTGTATCTCCTGTTGCTCAATAATCGACCCTGCGAATGGTACTTATGTTTGTGCGGGTTCGTCATCAACAGCATGCTCTTGTACTTGTGCATATCGTTTTCTGTGTGGAGGATATTGTCGCGAATTCACTTGAAAATCAACTCGTAAAGATCAGATGTACCAGCGTATCGTACGTCGTCGATAATTATGTTGTGTCCGCGTTATCCACGTCAAAACGTTTATTGCCAAACATCAGGTAGTGTAAATCATCTATCTTTGTGTAGGTAAATGCCGTACACGTGATCTATATCTTACGCTTTCTTTATCTTACGCTCCCATCAGGACAGCCTCGACATACTTTTGGCCCAGTGGGCCCAAGCATGGACTCGTAACGCCTCTCGACCTTCCGACGTTTGCAGCTGATTTTGAACCTTCGTCGCTAGCGAGTCTTCCATCGTTTCGAAAACATTATCCAACGACTCTATCGTCGGTACAATTTTGGCACGCATGGTGGAGATTATCGGTTGTATACCATCGTGCGATCGATCATTGGATTTATGCAGAATCGTGGAACACTCGAACGTCTCGCTCGCTTCTTCTCCCTTCTCTTGTTCCTCTTTCTCCTTCCTCTCACGTTTAGGAGCAGACACTTCTTCGTCGTACGACTCTCTTTCTTTGTCGCGCGTACGCAGGGGCTGTCGACGAAAAGTCGCAGCGACTCGATAAGAAGTTTAAAATATCTGTCCTCCTCGATTCTACCGGTCTTCAGAGCGCGATGTTTCTTGTGGATCGATTCGCTCGTCTTCTCGATCTCTCTCGCGATTTTTTCACATCTGCCATGTTCGTCTCCAGCTAACAAGAGAACACAACAAGTTGTATGTCGCCGATTTAAATGAGCTTTTAGTATGTTGTTCTACAGACAAAAATAAGAGACACGTATTTTTTTATACGTGCTGAGTCGCATGTTAAGGGAGTGAAATCCTCCCTTGAAGAAAATCGGTTTTTTTCTTTTGAAACGAATATCTTCGAAACTATATGAGAGACAGAAAAAAATTTCTAGAATAAAAATTGAATGGTTGAAAGAGTACTTTATAACCATAACAAAACAAATTTTTTTTAGTTATTTATTTATTGTATATCCCCACCCTCCACTCATATTTTCAAAAATTTTTTAATTTTTTATATGATCAAAATTAAAAAGCATTTTACGCACGCTGAAAAACAACGATATTTAAATCATGTTCCGAAAAATCATTTTTAAGATATGAACGAAAACGTCTCTATATACACGCTCCGTACCTACGTATTCGTCTCATACCGCATTGGTTGTGCGAGATAGCGATAAAGGCAACACAATTTATCACAGTGCAATAATGACTATTGAAATAAGTTTTGTAAATAATAATAATAATAACAATAATAATAATAACAATACCAACAGCAACAGTGACTTTGTCAACCTACTAAAATCAGTTAAATACTTTTGAAGATATATAAAAGAATATACAAAATATTTTGAACAATTAAGAATAAAGCATTAATAAAGAAATTAATACTTTAATAAAATTTTATTCATTTCATTTTCATCGTAGAGCAGCTAATTCCATTTAATGTTGACATCAATAATATATTGATAAGGCAATGTAAAAAATATGTAGATTTGCTGACAGATAAAACAATAATTTTTGTCTGCGTATGTTATTGACACATAAGTATAAAAAGGGGCAAATCGTTGGAATAAATTCAGTTTCATGCTTGATTTCGAATAAGTACTACTAATTGCTAATGATATTAATTGGCTAATAAGTATTTATTTTTTATAACTGCATTATATGTTGATCGTAGCTAATTGCAGTATTCAATGTTAACATGAATAATGTATTGCAAAACATTGCGTCTTATTAATCTAGGTGAAAAATAGTATTCGACTGTTAGGATTTGATGAAATAGTATATTTATAATTTGATAACATTTTTAAAACACTTGTAGGAAGACGTCATATATACATTGTACAAAATTGTTTTTTCCCTTGTTCAACGAATTTCCTTTGAAGGATAATCAAATAAGAAGGTATCAAATTTATTATGAAATAGACAATAAAAAACTTTTCTCTCTTTCTTTTAGTAATTATTATATCGGAAATGGACATGTAAATAATATTTATAATTTTTAGAAAATAATGCGATTTAATTCACGAAATGTAATAATACTGCTGTCTGCAGTATTATTACATATTTACTGCCGTGGACTTTCCTGAAAGTCCTATAACAGAAGAAGTTACGACGCAGAGAAAAATGGAAAAAATGACGGAAGAAATGTACGAAGACTACTATGAAAATGAACAAGAAGAATCGTTGGATTTTTTAAACTCATATGATGTACCAGAAGCACAAGAAATAGAACTCGTAGATGAAGAAGAAAATTAGGCACGCAATGTAAAAGAAATAGTTTGTGCAATCGACGATATTTCAGCAGAATATAAAAAAGGAGCAGTTGAATATTGGAAAAGTGGTAAGTTAAAGTCGAGAACAATTGAATCTGTAAAATCAAGATTTCGGAAAGTAATGTCAGCAGACCAATTGCGACGATGAGAAAAGCAAATGAATGTAGGTGGTAGCAGACTTGAAAAGTTGGAACGAATTTCAGTATATACGTTAGATAAATTTATTGAAGCTATTCGTAAAGGGGCAATAATCCATGATATTGATATTACACGATGAACTTTGCAAGCGCAATAAGTTAGGATTAAATTTATTAGGTTTTAAAGCACGAATGGGTTAGAAGATTTAAGCTCGCGCATCAAATTATATCTAGAAAAGTTATGAAATTTATAATTAAAAAAGCTTTAATGTCAAAGGTAGTTTTACAGGCAGACAGCAATAGGTTTATTGAAAATGTCAATTATTATATTAACCATTATGGAATTGAAAATGTGTATAATTTGGACCAAAGTCGTTTTCAATTAGAATTGTTGGTCGTACATTGGCACAGAAAGGTATGAAAAAAGTAGAATCTGTAGCATAGTCAATATCTGCGATTACGCACAGTAACACAATACAATACCTGTTATTTCAGCCGATGATAGATTATTATCTCCACTTCTTATAGTGTTAAAAGAATCTAATGGGACATTAGGTCCTAGGATACAAGAAATGTTTATTGCAAATAATATGTTTATTATGTCATCAAAATCTGGTAAACTAATATCTAATCATTTTGAAACTTGGGTAAGGAAAGTATATTATTCAAATGTTGGACCAAATTCAATTTTATTGTTAGATTCATGGAATGATCATTGTCCGGATATAATTCAAAGAAATAGACCAGATTCTGCACAAGATATTATTTTATTAACCATACCTGGAACAACAGGAAAAATACAATCATTAGATGTTTTTGGATTCCGTTTATGGAAGAATTTCGTCAAGCATTTTTCATGCTTTTAGATCTTGATGTAAAACTTCATTCTAGAAACGCTATTTTAAAATTACAATCATTAACGCACAATCAGTTTTCATCGCCAAGTTTATTAATTGTTTAAATACTTGGTACAAAAGTGGATATTTGAAACATAGGCCAGGAGAACACACCGGTCGATTTTTGTTTTAAAAAACATTCGAAAGCAACATGCGATATTTGTGGTGAAATAGCTATAATTACTTGCGCATGGAGCAAAAAGTCTCTCTGTATAACCCATGTTTTCCATGATCATCATATTTGTCTGTATGAACGTAAATATTGTAATGATTTATATGTATACATTGTAAAAAGATAATTTTAAGCAATGTCTAAAAAAAGACACATGGTGTGTGCTTTTCACGTTTTAATTGTAGTAAAACAAAATAAAAACAAATATTGATTATTGACATTTTATATCAATACAAATACCATATTATATTAATAAAAATATCAAAAACTAACAATAACTTTAAAATTATTGTATCGTAGAATTGCAAATAAAGAAAGTAAAACAAATTATATATATGTATATACGAGGGGTGTTCAAAAAGTAAGTTTCCCTGCTCCGGGAAAAAAGCAAAACACAATTTTTAGGTTAAAGTAACATATGTATTTATTGTTTGACTTATAAACTATTTTTCTACATAGTCCCCTTGGACTTGAATACATTTTTTATATCTGTTCTGAAGCTTTGACAAACCTAGTTTATAAAAATCCGTGCCCTGTTTTTTAAAGAATAATTTAACAAAGTCTTTCACTTCATCATTTGAATTGAAGTGATGGCCACCCAAACTTTCCTTTAACTTAGAACGCTTTCGTTTAATGGCACTTTTAAGTTTATTTAGCACTTCACAGTAACGATCTGCATTTATCGTGGTACCGGATTCAAGAAAATCAATTCAAAAAACAGGGCACGGATTTTTATAAACTAGGTTTGTCAAAGCTTCAGAACAGATATAAAAAATGTATTCAAGTCCAAGGGGACTATGTAGAAAAATAGTTTATAAGTCAAACAATAAATACATATGTTACTTTAACCTAAAAAATGTGTTTTGCTTTTTTCCCGGAGCAGGGAAACTTACTTTTTGAACACCCCTCGTACTAGCCAATTTATTACTGAAGTACAATAATATATAATTAATTACTTATTTGAAATACTAATTGTAAGAGTACTGAACAACAGTGCTTTTAATACTTGTTAAAATAAGTAATTAATTAGTGTCTTTCAATATTAGTCAATATTAGATTTCTATAAAGATATAATGCCATTACTTCTCAATTCATGTTCTGTATATAAAAATATATTTATGTAACACAATTAACGTACCATATTTTTTAATGTTTTTCTCACTTGCACCAATAATGGTACTTATAAATTTCCGCCTATCTACCTCAATCTTTGTAAATTCCATCGTCAGATTTTAGTAATATTTCAGAAGAATTTCGTCGACTAAAAACTTCTAATATTCGAGAAAATTCCATTGGACCTCGACTACGAGTTCGAAATTGAGTTCCAGAATGTACTCGTAAATTATTATCCGCAGTCTGCGGCAAATTGTTTTTTTTTCATTATTAGTTAGACGTCTCTGATTGTAAAATAGGATACGCAAGTTTACACAGGTTATTATAATGTTTTTTATAAATTAAGAAGTAGAAAGGAAAGTATATCAAAAACATACAATATATTATTCATAAATGCAATATAAATTATTAATAATAGAATAAGTACCTTTTTTTTTGTTATGAGTTTATAAGAAGCATCACATTCATAAGTTACTTCAAATTTATATTCACAAGTTTCACAGTTGCACATTTTATCCATTTTCAATTTATATGAAGCACCGCACTTGCACGTTATTTCCATAATAAAATCAACTGACTACGCACAATCAATGCTGCATATGCTGACTTATAGCACATAAGAGACAAATTGATTTTTTGCATAAAATCACATTAATAAGACATATCATATCAGTATCAGTAATCTCGCCCTGATAAAATGAAAGGTTCAAAAAACGACATTAGCAATGGATAAAAACACAGCGATAATCAGCTAACCCTCTGATATCTTTAAAAATATCTGCACGGAAAAAACGCTACAATCGGAAATGATAATTTTCGCTCATCAATACATTTGGTTGTGATAACTGTAAGATGAACATACCCTTATAATTATTTCTGGTTGTGGTAACTGTAGCAATTTTTTCCGTGTGCGAAAGCATTATCAAGATGACGCCTTATCAATACATTATTGATGTCAACATTAAATGGAATTAGCTTCTCTATGATGAAAATGAAATGAATAAAATTTTATTAAAGTATTAATTTCTTTATTAATGCTTTGTTCCTAATTGTTCAAAATATTTTATATATTAAAAACGTACAAAAAGAAGAGCATAAAAAACCACTACACAAGTTATAATTTGTGATATTTAATTACATTAATTAAAACATTAGACGTTTCGGCCACAATCTGGCCATCCTCAGTAAATTCAAAATATTCTTAAAATGCAGAGTTACATATAGCTGACATTAAATTCAACCGTTGTATGATATAATTATATAAACGTGTTCTTTCATATGTGAAGATGCTTCGTACAATACTGTTACTCCGCCAATTGTCATATCACGTATATCAAGTGTAGAACGAGAATTTCCGGATTCTAATATAACAAATTTGCGTATCATTAATATCTTCTAATCGAAATGTGTAAGAATAGAAGCGTTACCTGTTTTACAGCAAAAAAATATAATGATGAATCTCAAGTACATCCTTTGCACAGATGGAAATTGGTCGTGACATTGTGTGTTGTTATTTGTCATATCATATAGTTTACCACTATTTATATATATGAGTCAAAAGTTTAGAAAGTTCTAGAATTATTTATTAAGTATGATCTTTCTTAAGAAGAGGCAGATAAACCTTCAGGCAAACCTTCAGTGTCACTTTGCTTATTGATACCACTTATTTGGCCTTTTATGTATATCATTTCAGAAATTCTTCTTTTCATTAATGATTGCTCTGTGTCTAAAATTCTTATGTTATCCCAATCCAATTCATGCATCTCATTCAACTGGTGATGTGAAACCACTGACATCTCAGAAGTGGATTTTCTTATGTCAGCCTTATGTTCTTTTATACGAGTTTTTAATTTCCTTTTTGTTTGGCCAACATAAGAAGATTCACAATTTAAACAATTAATTTTGTAGACTACTCCACGATGGTCATCCTTAAGCAAAGGACCTTTTCCAGTTTTTATAAATGTATTCATAGGTTTTATAAGCTATGTTAAAGCCATGAATATGTGAAAGTTTTTTGAATTTTTCAGATACTTTGCTTAAATATGGTATCGTGAAAAACTTTTTCTTTGAATTAGTATTAAAATCACATTCGTTATTATTTTCCTCACGATTTTGATCTAAATTAGTTCTACTTTCCAAGGTTTTTATTCTATTTTTTATTGTTGAAAATATGAATTTAAGAGGATAACCATTCATTAAAAGAGTGTGAATTAAATCAGAGATGTTTTTTTCATGAAATTTTGGATGGGATAAAAGCAAAATTCTATCTAATTGCCCGATGATTACGCTCCTTTTATGTACTAACGGATGATTCGAAAAATAGTTTAAATATCTCCCAGAATTAGTAGGTTTTTTGTAAATATCGAAGATGATTCTTCCTTCTTGTCTCATTAATTTTCTAAAAAATCTAAAAAATTTATGCCGTTTTCATCACCAAAGTCAATCGTAAATCTAAGCCTTTCATGATATGAGTTAAACAATTCCAGAACTCCTTCAACCTTGTTTTTATGCACCGCTAACACAATGTCATCCACATAACGGAAATAAAAAGACGAAATAATATTATTAGCAGTAATCATTTCTTGTTCTAAGTCTTGTAGAACTATGTTCGCTAATATAGGGGACAAAGGAGAGCCCATTGGCATGCCAAAAATCTGTCTAAATATTTTTTGGCGAATTTAAAAAATGTAGAGTAAATTATAATCATAATTGCTTTAATAAACTCGTGTACAGGAATCGAAGTCTTATTTTCAATCAAGTTCCACTTACGTTCAATGCTTTTTAATACTAAATCGGTCGGAATGTTCGTGTACATGGAGACCACGTCGAATGATATAATACTAAGTTCAAGAAAAACGGAGGAAGTTACGAAACTGAAGAAACTGAGGAGACTGAGATGTAATATTTCCAAATTCTTATTTATGATACCGATACAATGATATCGATAAACTACCGATAAACGATACAGAATAGTATCCCTAAATTATACGAAAAACGTTACTGCGCAAATATCAGTACTGACCCGACACTAGTCCAGTATAGAGCATCATTATTATGCCCGACTTATGTTTGCCAGTAATGGGCCAGTACCGCGTCCGTAGTTAGATCAGTACTGCACCTGCACTTACAGCCAGTACTGGCCCATTACTGGTAAACCAATACTGAACATTGTTATCATCCCACACATATATCAATACAGGTGTCAACACTGGCTGCCGATACTGCGCCAGTATTAGCCAGTACTGGCGCAGTACTGCGCCTTTTGTGAATTTTTTATTGGGCGGAACGAATACAAGGACAATTTTATAAGCGTTGGACCGCTAACTATCAGAATTTGCACGCTAAACGATGCTCCGCTGGTACGTCTCGATTCTTCGTCCGTACGCATTACGATGACTGAGATGACGCTGCGCCATATGTTTGACTTTGACGGGTATCGATGTAACGTTCGAACAATTAGCCCGACTCGTCGGACATCAATATGATTGATGTCAAAGTAGTATAATAGTGACGGTTCTAACCCAGGTCCTCTGAGAGGGGCGCGGGGCGCGGGGGATACTCATAGGCGCGGGGAGTACTGGTAGGCGCGGGGAAGGGAGGGGAGGCGCGGGAAGTCCGGGCGCTATCGGTGTTTACTGATATGATGATACGTATCGCCATGTTGTGATGTCACGTATTATTGGGACCGCCGCCACCCAATACCTCATCGCCGCAGACGCTGCCGCCATCGCCGCCACCCCACACCCCGCCGCAAGCACCAGTGCCACCACCGCCGCCGCGGATCCCGCGTCCACCCTAAAGTGCGTTTCGAACTGTCGCCGCGGACCCCGCGTCTATCCCAAAAAATGCGTTGAAAGATCACCGCCACCACCCCAACACTCACCTCAAAAATGCGTCCATTATAACGTGGACTTTTGTCTAGGAGATCGGTGGCACATCATCGATGTATCGGCTGCTACACAAAGCGCCTTCAATGAGGAATAGATGATGAAATCATACTGCATTCTTACAGTTCTTTCTTTCAAGGTCAGAAACGTTGATAATGATATTTATCTAGGAAGAACCGGGTGACATGTCGCGATGAGTTAAGAGAAAGAAATTGATAACCATATTTTTTTTTGTAAGAAGAGATCGGTGACACGTCGCCGATGCTGCAACCCAATAGGGAGACAAAGGGACAAAGAAGTCGCAAATAGAATATATAATGATAGAATATATAAGCGCGCGGCATCTCTTGACGTTTTTAAAAATTACCGAATCGCAATAAGTGTAATGCGAAAAGTATGGCTAATATCATGCAGACGTTGAGGACATGGATGGTGTCAATGCAGACAAGTTATTTGAAGCATTGGAAATAGAATTTGAGGACATAATGGATGATGTAGAGTTCGAGAATATCGGCAACATTGAGGACAGAGTCGACGTAGCAGAATATATTAGAAATGTGGATGAAGAACAGTTCGCGAATATTAGAGACGAAGTGTTTGATGAAGTGGAAGTAGACTTTGAGAATATAATGGACCAAGAGTCGTCCGACGAAGAAATACTATCCGACGATAGTGCTAGTGATATGAGCTAGTTTGAAATGGATCGCGTAGAAAAATTCGTGTCGTCTCCAGAAATTTGTACATTGAATGCTCGTACTAAGCACTGTGTGATCCACAATTATTATACAACAGGTAATTTTTTAACCGTATGCACATCATGCATGATTCGTATAGCTAATATTAACGATGGAGGAATGTATCACGTCAGGGTGCATGAGACCGGTTCTTTCGGTAGGCTAGACGGCAGGTCGTAAATTGCAGACCTTTGTACATTATATTCTCGTGCAGCATGTGTCCACTTTGCACACATTAAAAAAAAACATGGAAAACCACGAGCGAGTGGAACGCGAACAGTGCGGCCAGGTCGCTACTCTGGTGGAGTGGTTCTCATGGCTGCAACGATGCGACGAATGCATCGAGCAGCTCGAAGAGCTTTGTCATACCAAGCGTCCGCGCCTCACCATTGGATACAGACAATCCGCGGTGGCGAGGATCGCGCGACTCGCGGGTGCAAAGTTGGAATTGGAGCGACGTTTCGTGCACATTGGTGGCGAGTACGCGAGTGTCGAATACGCGAGTGGCAACGAACGATCTCTTGTCTGGCAAGAGATCGATGCCGCGTTTGAGAGTATATTGACAGGTGCGGTGATAAACTCTAATAACATCGAGCCGCGGTTTTTAGAAGATGCTGGCGATGTAGTGCTCGAGCGAATGCGAGACGCTGTAGAAAGATACGGCAGTGTAAAAGTGAACACCGCGTTCAATGGCGAATTTGCGACGAAGGATAAACGTGCTAATAAGAGCATAATTACAAAGAACAGCGAGATATATCGTTGCACCGATATGCGCGAGTGGTACAAGCGACACGTCGTCGAGCCTATACTAGCATCGCTCGAAGAATTCCAGGAATGCAACATTGTCGCGAATCCTCAATTTGATAGTGAATGTGAATAAGCATAATGCACGCGGGATGTCACATCGAAGTGCCACGAGAAATAGCGACGAATCGAGCGGTGATCAAAGTTTATTCAACGGACAATGCATGTTTCGCGTGATCGGTGGTCGCCGCTATGTACCCCGCAGAAAGACATGTAAATCGAGAATCATACCCGCAGTATTAAATCTCGCGGGTATCGAATTTCCAATGACATTAAAAGACATTCCGAAATTCGAACGGTTGAACGCGGTATCGATCAACGTCTATAGCATCGAAAATAGATAGGTCTTTCCTCTGCGGCTCATCAATAATAAGAAGGAGAAGCATGTCAATCTCCTGTACCTACAACATTCACGCAACGACAACATTAGACATTTTGCGTGGATAAAAAATCTATCCCGCCTTGTAAGATCACAAATTACTGGGAACGAGAGCAGGAAATATTTTTGTGATCGGTAAGTATAATAAAAAATTGTCAATAAAAACAGTAAAAAGAAATAGAAAAAATTTCTTTATTATTTGTAGGTGCCTTCATTACTTCAGTTCGTACGAAAAATTGCAGTCGCACGAAGTGGACTGCCAGAAGATCAACAACTGCGCCATCCGACTGCCGAGCGAGGATGACAGGTGGCTCGAATTCGACAACTATAACAATCGAGAATGAGTGCCGTTCATCGTCTACGCCGATCTGGAATGCGTCTTACGCAAGACGAAATCCGACAAGGAAGACGCATCGTCGTACGCGTATCAACAGCATGACGCGTTTAGCATAGGCTATTACGTGCGATGTGTGTACGATGACGCGTTATCGTCGTATCACTTCCGTCGCGATGAAGACTGTATAGCGTGGTTCGCGCGACAACTCAACGATTTGGCGCATCGCGTGAAAAATATCGTATCCAAAGTCCCCAAGGAAACGTTATCTAAACAGCAATGGGAGGCATACCGTAACGCGACGCGTTGTCACATCTGCGAGAAACCGTTCGCATCGGACGACATGCGGGTTCGCGATCATTGTCATCTCACCGGTAGATATCGTGGTCCAGCGCATTCGAATTGTAATTATATAATAAAAATTCGTTTTATATTCCAGTCGTATTTCACAATTTATCAGGCTACGACACGCATTTTATAATTAAGGAAATTGCTACCGCGTACGATGGACATGTAGATATACTACCGATAACTAAAGAAAANGATCTGGAATGCGTCTTACGCAAGACGAAATCCGACAAGGAAGACGCATCGTCGTACGCGTATCAACAGCATGACGCGTTTAGCATAGGCTATTACGTGCGATGTGTGTACGATGACGCGTTATCGTCGTATCACTTCCGTCGCGATGAAGACTGTATAGCGTGGTTCGCGCGACAACTCAACGATTTGGCGCATCGCGTGAAAAATATCGTATCCAAAGTCCCCAAGGAAACGTTATCTAAACAGCAATGGGAGGCATACCGTAACGCGACGCGTTGTCACATCTGCGAGAAACCGTTCGCATCGGACGACATGCGGGTTCGCGATCATTGTCATCTCACCGGTAGATATCGTGGTCCAGCGCATTCGAATTGTAATTATATAATAAAAATTCGTTTTATATTCCAGTCGTATTTCACAATTTATCAGGCTACGACACGCATTTTATAATTAAGGAAATTGCTACCGCGTACGATGGACATGTAGATATACTACCGATAACTAAAGAAAAATATATTTCATTCACTAAACATGTCGATAGCACCAAAGACACAAATGAAAAGAATTTTCAGAAAAATTGCATAAAACTAAGATTCATTGATTCTTTCAAATTTTTAAATGCAAGCCTTGATAAATTGGTGTCTCGACAAAGATAAATTAAAAATTGTACGTTCCGAATTTCCAACATTATCAGATGAAGAATTTAAATTACTCACACGAAAAGGTGTCTTTCCATACGAGTACATTGATTGCGTCGAAAAATTGCATGACACGCGCTTATCACCGCGCGAATTATTTTTCAGTTCGTTGACAGGCGATACAATATCCGAGAGCGATTACGCCGCGAACATCTGGAAGCGATACTCCATTCGAACGCTCGGCGAGTACAGTGATCTGTACTTGAAAACTGATGTATTGTTATTAGCAGACATTTTCGAAAATTTCCGCAATAGCTGCATCGCGAGTTACTGTCCCGCGCATTATTATACATTGCCAGGTGGCACGCCATGCTGAAATATACACGCATAAGATTCGAGTTGCTCACATTGATATGGTCATGTTCATCGATCGAGGTATACGCGACGGCCTCAGTCAATGCTCCGGCAGCGCAGGCTAATAACAAGTACGTGTGTTCGTTCGATCCATCGAAACCGTCGTCGTACTTGATGTACTACGATGTGAATAATCTGTACGGATGAGCGATGTCAATCTTTACCATACACCGAATTTCGGTGGGTCGAAGACGCTGCGAACTTTGACGTGAGCGCGATCGCTCCGAATCCACCTACCGATTATATTCGAGGTCGAATAGCAGCATCTACACGACCGACACACTGACCTACCTTTCTATCCAACGCGCGATAAACCGCCTGGCAAGCGCGAAGATAAACTTCTAGCGACGTTGTACGATAAGCAGCATTACGTCATCCATATTATTACCGCAACCTGCAGCAATGTACTCGTCACGGTCTTCGCGTAATAAAGATCCATCGAGTGCTACAATTCGCTTAGCCATCTCCATGGCTCTGCGATTACATTGAACTCAATACACAATTTAGAACGCTCACGAAAAACAATTTCGAAACAAATTTGTATAAACTAATGAACAACGCAGTATTCGGTAAGACCATGGAGAATGTGGGCAACCACCTTGATGTAAAATTAATAACAAAATGGGACGGACGGTACGGCGCGGAGGCAATGATCGCGAAATCGAATTTTCACAGCCGCGTCTTTGCGGAAAATTTGATTGCGTCGAAATGCGCAAACTCGAGGTGAAATTCAACAAGCCGATTTACGTGGGTATGTGCATTCTTGACATATCGAAAATCTGTTTGTACGAATTTCATCACGAGTACATGTCACCGATATATCGCGACAAATGCAAGATCATGTACACCGACAGGGATAGTCTCATTTACTATATAGAATGCGACAACGTTTACGAGACTATGAAACGATATCGCTAGATTCAACACGAGCGATTATCCAGCAGACAACGTGTACGATATGCCTCTCGCGAACAAAAAAGTACTCGATCTGATGAAGGATGAGAACAACGGTGTATTAATGACCGAATTTGTTGGACTCAGAGCGAAGATGTACGCAGTGAGAGTGGATGGCAAGAAGGACATTAAAAAGGCGGAAGGCGTAAAGAATAACGTCGTAGCGCGAACGATAACGTTCGACGATTACACGCGGTGTTTGAACGAAGAGATTGAAATGACTCGCCGTCAATCGTGTATACGATCTAAATTACACGAGATGTACACAATATCCGAATCGAAAATCGCTCTGAGTCCATACGACGACAAACGATACGTCGTACCGGACTCTACCGGATGAGTAGCGCGATGCAACTCGTGCTTGTAGAACGCACCAGCGACGGATTTTCCGCGATAGTCTTCGAGTACATAGGTTACGGGATTGGTACGCTGCACCTTAACGATCGTAATTGGACCTCGGTGGTCCAATTTGGCGTGTAACCCTTCTCAAAAATCGTCTTGTACTTGCTCACGCGTACCGAATTGCCCACTTTGAATTTTGCTGGACCAGCGATTTTTATCACGCTGTACACCGTGTCCAAGAATCTTTTGGCGATCGCGGGAGTTACGTTGGTGGGTCGCATGCCGATAGTGCGCGCGTTGTAATCTGATACGAGACGCGGCAGCTCGTCAATCCACTTGTAATTGCCGTTGAGTATAAACATCTTCCACATGTCGCTTTTGAGCGTACGATTGAACCGCTCGACTACCGACGCTTTCAACATCGAATACGTGGAATAGTGATTAACGTCGTGTTTTTTCAAGATTTTCTGCACATCGACGTTGTAAAACTCCTTCCCCATATCCGTTTGTAAATTTTTAGGACATCTTCCACTTGCTCGAATTATCTCAACAATAGCATCAGCCGTCTCGCTTCCACCCTTGCTCTTGAGCGGTACGGTCCACGCGTACTTGCTCAACACATCGATGACGGTGAGTATGTAGTGGTGGCCTCTGTTGAAGCTCGAGTACGGACGCATCTCGACGATATCAGCCTGCCATAAATCGTCGTATCCTCTATAACTATGACGCGTCTTCGTGGAAAATTTCTTCTCGCCGGAGCGTGCAATTCCTCGACGAGTCGACGTCTCTCGGAGCTAATTTTTCTCTTTTCGCTGGATTTCTTTTCCATGATTCGACGTGTAAATACAAAGGACAAAAGTATTTTTTTTTTCTCGCTGACGCCACTCAACTGATTCGTTTCGTCGATACGCGATTTAATTTATAATAAGACCGGCTTCGCGAAGTTCAATAATCGACAGCATCTCGTTGTCGTGAGCGTTGTTGCCCGCTCGGCGAAGCGTCGAGCAATCGTAGACGATCCACCAGCTCGTTGAGATCGTCCCAGTGCACGTAATCGATCGCGTTGTCATTTAATATCATTGCGTGAGGTAATCTCTTTCTTAAAGATTTCTTCTTCTGCTTCTTGGGTGTGATCGACATCAATGGCGCGATTACGTATTTGTATCCCCTGTTGCTCAATAATCGGCCCTGCGAATGATGCTTGTGTTTGAGCGCATTCGTCGCCAGCATGCTCTTGTACTTGTTCATATCGTCTTCCATGTAAAGGAGATCGTCGGGAATTCTCTTGAAAATTAACTCGTAAAGACCGGGTGAACCGGCGTATCGTACGCCGTCGATAATTATGTTGTCAGCATCATCCACGTCGTTTATTGCCAAACATCAATCCATCTTTGTGTAGGTAAACGCCATATACATAATCTATACCACTCTTCTGTTTATCTCGCGTTCTCCTCAGGACAGCCTCGACGAACCAGCGGACCCAAGCCGACTTGCAACGCCTCTCGACCTTCCGACGTTTGCAACTGATTTTGAACCTTTGTTGCTAGCAAGTCGTCCGTCGTTTCGAAAACGTTATCCAACGATTCTATCGTCGATACGATCATCGTACGCGGAGTGGAGGTTATCGGCTGTACACGATCGTGCGATCGATCATCGGATTTATCCGGAATCGCGGAACGCTCAAACGTCTCACTCTCTTTCTCTCCCTCATCCTCCTCCTTCTCCTCTTCTTCTTCTTTCCTCTCGCGCTTGGAGGCAGACGCTGCGCCATCGTCGCGCGACTGTCTCTTTATCGCGTGCACACCGGGGCTGTTAACGATTTCGCAGCGGTTTGATAATAGGCTTAAAATGTCTGTCCAATGCCATGTCTTCCTCGATTCTATCGGTTTTCAGAGCGCGATGTTTCTTGCGGATCGACTCGCTCGTCTTCTCGATCTCTCTTGCGATTTTTTCACGCTCGCGCACATCAGCCATGTTCGTCTCTGGCGAAGTATCAACAACGACTAGTCACGTTACAGTATTGCGAACTCGTTAAATCCCTTTCTGTATCTCCCGTCTTTAAGCGCACTATCCTTGTCTATTACTAAAAATCCATATTTTTTTTGCCAACAGTCACGGCACAACGTGCAAAATTCGTCGTAGGACATGTCGGTGTTCACGTGATCATTGTAAACGTGTTTCAAGTTGGTACAATCCTGTTTGGACAGGATCAGCAGGTTCGCGTTGTCGCGTATCAGATGTTTAGGTATCCTCGCGTACGTCTGACAAAGATAGAAGCAGTCAATGCGTGGCGACCCATCGAAAAGTATTCTCTCACCGCATCCTGCTTGTCGCATGCCACGTTATCAAAGATAAAAATAAAATTTGGGCGCGCCTCGTTCGGTGGAACGATGTCGCTATTGTTGGAAAACGTAAAATAGCCGATTTCATCGATAGATGTAAATAAATTTTCGAGATATCGATACTTTGGCTGTTGCAGTGATTTCGAGTAGACGTACACGTTCTCCAAACGGACGCCATTTGGACTCTCGAGCAAACTTATGAGAACGTTGGTTTTACAATTCGACGGGCCGCAAATGATCGCGCGTATAGTACTCGGCAGCATTTCGTCGTGCTTGCGCTTCTCCGCACTGCCTCCCATCATTTGTGATTTCACGTCACAGTTTGTGACACGTATCGTTAGCGGTTGCAGCACTAATTTCATGCTCACACTAAAGACTACGCGCTCTCGAACGATTATTTAAAGGTGCGCGAATCCGCGAATCGTGCAGTAGCAAAATATATCTCGCGCTGTGTCATCCTTCCGATATTCGAGATTTGAGCGCCGAGCAGTTACAATATATACCGAAGGTCGTACGCGTGTACGGTGAATACATCGAACACGTCTGGGACAAGCTTCCGGAACACGTGAAGGCAGATTCAGAGGTTCGAACTTATCGTCGCTGCGATGAACACTACAATCAGCCGTGACAGCGGACGCATATCGACGGCTCCACACCGAAGATAAAGGATTGTAGCGAATGTCGGCGTCGCGCGGCAGTCTGCTAAATCGAGCGATAAACGCGCTTCCTTTCGAGTTACATATTCCGGATTACCAGTTTTGCGGTCCGGGCACTCGACTTACAAAACGATTAACCAGAGGTGACGCGGGCATAAATCCGCTGGACGCGGCGTGCCGAGAACACGACACTGCGTATTCTCGAAGCAACGATCTCACCGATAGACACACGACGGACAAGGTACTCGCCGATAAAGCGCTAAGACGCGTTGTTGCGAGAGATTCGGCTCTGAGCGAAAGAGCCGCCGCAACTGCCGTTTGGGCAGCGATGAAAGCCAAGATCAAGATCGGCATGGGCATGAAACCGAAGAAGAAGACGACGAAGAAAAAGGCGACGAAAAAGCGGATACTTTTGATGGCGAAACGAGGCGGTGCGTTACAGTTTCTATCAATGTTGGGCGCACTCGGGTCCTTGATCGGCAGAGCAGTCAGCGTAGCGAAAGCGGTAAACGATAGCAAAACCGCGCGACGTCAGCTCGAAGTGCTGCAACGTCACGATCGCGCGATGGAATAGGGTCGCGAACTGTATCTCGCTCCGTATAAATATGGACGCGGACTGTATCTCGGTCCATACAAACATGGACAGGGCGTAGCTGCAAAGAAAAAAAAAACGTCAAAAAGATGATAAAAATGCCGTCTGGCGCAACTATCAATGTACAATTGAACGAACTCGCGAGACGTGTACCATACTTTAGAGGCGTTTTCATGCGTAACACGTTACCGACGAGCGGTGTGCGCCGAAACGAAAGCGATATCGTGAATCTGGACGATGCGACGGGGCCTGGTACTCACTGGGTAGCGTACGCGAAGAGGAACAATCGCGTCGTGTATTTTGACAGTTTCGGCAATCTTCGACCGCCTAAGGAACTGATGCGATATTTCGAGAACGGCGCTACGACGATAGAGTACAATCGCACGTCCTATCAGACGTACGATCAGAGTTTCTGCGAACAGATGTGTCTGCGGTTTCTACAAACGGTAGACGCGCGTGAATTTAAAAAGCTCGACGAGGTACTGTGAAATCTTAGTATTAGTCGAACGCTTTTTTCCGTCATGTCGTTGACGCTTACGCTGAGCGGAAAGAGTACCGTCCTCGCGGCGAATTACTTCCCCGCCATAGATTTGAGTGACGGAGATTACGAGCTCGGTCTGGCGATTTTTGACTTATCACACGATACGTGAATGAATCGAACAACAAATTTTATTTCACCAAAGACGACGCGAAAATTACAATTCCCGAGGGTTCGTACGAAGTGCGAGACATAAATGAATTTCTGAAACGCGCGATTTTACGAAAACGTCCGCACCGCGACACATTTGAAACCGTTGATGTAGTGAGTGGCAATAACAATGACACTGATTATGATGATAATCAGTGAGGGTGGAGAATACCCGATTACGCTCCGCACAAACTACAACACGATCAGATGTGAGATTAGATGTGCGTACAGAATAAACTTTGGCAAGTCCAACAGCATTGAATCGTTGCTGGGATTCTCGTCGAAGCGTATATTGCAGCCGCGAAGATGGCACGAATCGGACGTGTCGATCAACATAATGAATGTAAACATTATCCTCGTAGAGTGTAACGTGACCGCGGGTGCGTACGGCAAAAGCGCGCACACGATACATGAATTTTCGCCGAGCATGGCGCCAGGATATAAGATATCGGAGAGACCGACACAAATCATTTACCTGCCGATCATCGCACGGAGCATTATAGATCATCGCACCAAGCATTCATGGGCCATCTCGAGCTACTCAGCTCGAGAAGCCGCGCTACGTTATTTTATGCAAACAGGTCGAAAAAACATCATGTCCGAGGATGTAAGTCAATTCGACGACTGCAAATCAACCAATGCGAAACTTTACCTGAATTCGGAATGTTATCCGTACGATGACTTGAATCTGGATTTTTTTTTACAAAAACAGATGTGCGATTCTGTACAACTTGTACGCGCGTTTCTGCAAGGGCTACTACGGATACGAGTATCTCGAGCCAAGTCCCACCTTTACAACTTTTTTACGTAATGGTCCATTCGTGATCATCGATTGCTCTCGACAGAACGAATCAGTCAAGAGTGGCACTGTGGACGTGAATGTAAAGACGATGTACCCGCAAATACAACAGCCTATTGTCTCATCATACACGATCGCGTGGTTCAGTATAATCCATTGACCAATGTTGTGCGCAAAATCACCTAAGATGCACCTCTGACACGATATAAGATCTACGATACGTCGCAATCGACCGCAATCGACCGCAGTCTTCTCGACAACATGCTCGTGCCAACGTTCGTGGATCTGCAAGTATTCATCGTTAACAAGAAATTTATCGTGAAGGAAGTGGCGATGCTGAAACAGGGGATCATTCTCACACATTACATTTTTACGAGTTCCGTGCCATGGAAATTTTTGAAAAGATCCGACAGGTTCCTTGCGCTTCCTGGTTGACTGCTTATCACCATGGATTGCGATGGGAGGACGGGATGATCCCGTACAATGAGGCGAAATGTCTGATCACAGCAGTTGTATTTGAAGATGATGCTATCGTGTACGTTAAGGGACGCGAAAAACGAACGTGGCTGTGGAACTTGCTTTTGGACGATGAGCGAGAACGCATGTGCATCGAGACCTTGGATGTAGTTTACGAAGACCTGGAATCTTTAACCAAGCTGGATGTTGCTAATACTATGCGATGTGGACAACATGTTCAGAATTGCGCGTTACAAAATGTATTGAAAATATATAACTGGTGGTTGCAAAAGAATTTTTTAAATAAAAATACGTTAACGTATTTATTACGTATTTCTTTTTTCTCTTCCTTTGTAATACATGTACTT
>JAANIC010002096.1:92036-196397 GCA_017607545.1 Acromyrmex charruanus
CCATCTCCGCACCATAGATTCACTCATCACACTCTCTCCATATACAGAAACAAGCTGTTTGTGAATATCAACCGATTTAAAATCTTGAGCAAAAAGAAACTGAATGATGCCGCGCAAAACAACTCGAGAAGGAATCGGAATGGAGGTGGCGGGACGCGAAGTGGAGGACTCCATTTTGATAACCTCTCCTGACCGTGTTTCACGAGCTACTGACGCCGAACACCGCTCATTCTATTCGGTAGCTTCCCCTCTTCAAAGCTGTGTTGCCAGCTCGCTCATACATCGACCTTACTAAACGTATAATACAAACGGAACTTATTTTCTGGATACCCCTCGTATGTATCCAAAAATGTCAACGCTTTTGTTAAATGTGTCGCGACATGTCCGATCTGACAGTACATCTGACAGTACATATATGCAATGTAGGCAGTATATTAGACTTTTTTTCATTCAATCGTAAGCTTCAGTTACGAGCGTTAAGACATGGACCGAATAAAAGAATATATACGTCGAAAATCAATCGAGCGAAAGGGGTACTGTCCATTGTCGCCAAGTCTGCCAAGTCCACCGCCTTCGAAGGAAAAAGCGAGATATTGGGAATATCCTGGAGAAAAGGCGTCAAAGTCGCCAACGTCATCGATGCCATCGAAATATAAATCATAAAGTATAAGCATTGATAAACTCGCGACCAAAAAATAAAAAAAACGTAGAAAGACTCGACGATAAAACGTGTTGTGACAGGTTCGCAATTCTTAGAAAAAGAGAGGAGAGTTACCCCCTCTTCGATTCTAGAAGTTTTATATATATCGCAATTTACGCGGGTGCAATTAGTCTTGCGATACTCGCTTGTACGGTTGAAAAAAAAAAAAATGTACTTCGCTGAAGACAGCAACGCATCGTACGAAACGAAGAAGAACTGCAGTAACATGTAAGTTTTAACATTCTATACACAAAAGAAACGTTTTTAACATTATGTATATTCACAGCATGAAGCATCGCAAGATGCGTTTATTGAGCAGACGTTACGATCTGACGACTACGGGTTACAAATTTTTGGAAATTGGAATCAACGTTGGTCCACTGAGTTACGTGAAGATCGCCCTGGGAGATCATCGCGGACATGAACTGCTGCTGTCTCTCGAAACGTGGAAGGGCCTCTACGAGCAGCGATGGAATGTTTACAAGATACTGCGAAACGAATACAATGACAATTTTATAAGTGTTGGACCGCTAACTGTCAGCGTTTGCATGCTGAACGATGCTACGCTCGTACGTCTCAATTCTTCGTCCGTACGCATGATGATGACCGAAATGACGCTACGACGTTTGAGTTTGACGAATGTATCGATGTAACGTTCGAACGATTAACCCGACTCGTCGATACGGTTGATGTCAAGTATACGCGATTCTCCAACATCGCGTCCAAAAACGCTATACGCGATAATGATATCTTTAACAAACATCAGCTCGTCGATTGCGAGCTATTGACTTTAGTTTTTAATACGTAAAAAAAAGAAATGATGTAATAATATGTGAATAAAAAATTTTTTTTTGTTCATATCATTATATATATATATATATGTACTTTCTTTACTTCCCGTCCGTCTATCCATCCATCCATCCATTCATCCTATATCTCGACGCGCTATAGCGATAACTTTTCGTGACGGCACTTATGATCTAAAGTGTTTTATATACAACTGCCCCCCTATAGATCCTAGACAGACTCGCTTCTCAACGGCAAAGATCGATTCTCAACGTCAGTCCTGCTTTGTCCGCGCGCAAGACGTGTTAAGACGTGAGTGATATTTTTTTTTCTCAACGTGCAACAATATTCTACCATTTAGCGTTAATGATAGAATATTGTTGCACATTCTGTGATTAAGTGAAGTGAGTTTTTTATTAAGTGAATTTTTTTATTGTGCAGCTATAAAAAAGAACAAAATGCAAAAAGAACAAAAAGTTGAGGAGACTGCCTCCTCCTCCTCCTCCTCCTTCTCCTCTTTCTTAGAGGAGATTCAGAGTAATATCATAGTTGATCTCACTCAATTAAATGTAGATCAATTAAGACTGTTCCATCGCCTCATCGAGATTGCCGATGAGATGGATGATCTCAGGCATGTGCGCATTAATAGAATTGCGTTCAAACACCTCATCGACAATCTCGATGAAGCTGTGGAGGAAGAGGAAATGGAAAAGAAAATGGAAAAGGAAATGGAAGAGGAAGTGGAAGTGGAAGAGGAAGTGGAAAAGGAAGTGGGAGAGGAAGTGGAAGAAGAAACTAAAGAGGAGAGCGTTTCCTCCTCCTCCTCTTTCTCAGAGGAGATTCAGAGTGATATCATAGTTAATCTCACTCAATTACACGTAGATCAGTTAGGATTGTTCCATCGCCTCATCGAGATTGCCAATGAGGTGGATGATCTCAGGCATGTGCGCATTAATAGAATTGCGTTCAAACACCTCTTCGACAATCTCGATGAGGCTATGAAAGAAGAAGAGGAAGTGGAAGAAGAAGTGGAAGAAGAAGAAATTGAAGAGGAGAGCGTCTCCTCCTCTTTTTCAGAGGAGATTCAGAGTGATATCATAATTGATCTCACTCAATTACACGTAAATCAATTAGGACTGTTCCATCGCCTCATCGAGATTGCCGATGAGATGGACGATCTCAGGCATGTGCGCATTAATAGAATTGTATTCAACCACTTCATCGACAATCTCGATGAGGCTGTGGAGGAAGAGGAAGTGGAAGAGGAAGTGGAAGAGGAAGTGGAAGAGGAAGTGGAAGAGGAAGAAGAAGAAACTGAAGAGGAGAGCGTCTCCTCCTCTTTCTCAGAGGAGATTCATGATAATATCATAATTGATCTCACTCGATTACACGTAGATGAAGGACTGTTCTATCGCCTCATCGAGATTGCCGATGAGGCGGACGATCTCAAGCATGTGAGCATTAATAGAATTGCGTTCAATTGTCTCATCTACAATTTCGATGAGGCTTTGGAGAAAGAGGAATAAGAATTCAGCGGAAGATGAGGAGGAGGAGGAGGAGGAAGAGGAGGAGGAGGAGGAGGAAGAAGAGGAGGAGGAGGAGGCAATGGAGGAAGAAGAGGAAGAGGACTAAGAATTCAGCAGAGGATGAGGAGGAGGACAGAGAGAAAGAGTGTGTGGAGAAGGTAAGAATATTTTTTTTTATTATATATTGGGTATGGAATAAGTTTCCGCCCTTTTTAAATGAAAAAGATGTGTTTATTTAAACAAATCTATATAAGTAAGTTTATTCAAAGTATGCTCCTTCGAAAGCGACAACTTTCTCCCACCTTTCCGGTAATAAACGGAAATTCCTCGAATGAAAAAATCTGGTTCTTTTGAAGCGATCCATTCATCAAGCCATTTTTTGATACCTTCATGTTAGAGATACAGCCAACATGTACAGTTTTTACATGTTTAGCGTTCGTGCGACATGCGGATCGAAAGCTTCTAGAAGGATCCCAAGCGTCCTTAGAAGTTTCCAAAACATCTCCTAGTCGATAAAGTCGACAAACAATAAGCTAAGCCGCACGTCGGACGTACGCTGATCTCAACCGCTATAACGGCGAACCAACTCGAATCCGTCGCAGCGCATGCGCGATCGCGTGACGCAAAACGCGTAATATGCGTTAATCCCAATCAGGAATCTAGATTTAACGGGCGCGCATGGCAATTGCGTGCCGCTCGGCCGTTGCGCTCGAAATTGCCAATCGCCGCCCAAAACAGAGGGTCACCTCAAAACTTTCAATTTTGTAACAATCTCATAGGCGAATGCAAAGGGAAGCCTTTGTTCTTAAAAGAGCATAAAAGGAAAACCCGAGAATCAATCCCTCTCTTAGTTTCGCTGCTCTCGAGTTAACACTTCGCTACCAGTGCAACCGCCTAGTAAAACCGCTATAAGGAAGATTCCTTTGAAAACCGCCGAGAAAACCGCCGCGTTTAATCCGCAATCGACATTTCGCGTGAAGCGAAATTCAGCCAAGACGCCGTATCACTCAGATTCTCTCACTCTGACTCGCTCTCGAACATTGCTGATCCTTCGAGCCGGATTCGCCGTCGCCGAATTCATCATTCGATCGGGAGTATTATCGCGTTCAGTGCGCGTATTATCTGAAAGGAATCAGAGAGAGAACATTCGTGAGTGAAACCATGAGTAACGAAATAACCGCCTTGTTGACCGCTCAAAGCGACATTCATGTCGCATGGCCAGATCAGTGACCAATCTGAAGAAGATGGGGATGACCAATATCACCCTCCACGCTGTCGAAACCCGCTCAGCGCTTCTCGACCAGCTGTGGACGAAATTTGAGAAACAACACGAGCTCATTCGAGCACATTACAAGGAAGCCTTCGATCAGAGTGAGTACAACACGTCTCAATTTGCCGATTCCGCCGAAATTACGTACGTGCAGCAGCGTAGCCTGCTAAACGATTACCGGATAAAGCTCAAGGCAGAGAAATCGAGCACAGCTCCTCCGAGTGAATCGGGAACCGATTGTTCTACCAAGTCGGCGCTGCCGCGGTTAAAAATCCGATCGTTCTCGGGAGCGTTTGAAGACTGGCCTTCGTTCCGGGACATATTTTTGTCCATCGTTGGCAACAATCCGTCTATCTCGAACGTAGAAAGATTTCATCACTTGAAGCATTGCTTGGAAGGATCCGCGGAGGCATTGATACGCCCGCTAGCCATAACCGGAGACAATTATTCGCGCGCGTGGGCGCTGCTCTGCAAGCATTATGAGAACAAAAGGGAACTGTCGCGCTCCAATTTCTGTGCGTTCACCTCAGTACAGGAAATGAAAAGCGATACCGCCGAGGAACTTAGCCGCATCTACAACGCCGCGATCAGTACCGTAAACGGCCAAGAAAGTGTAGGCAGACCAATGGATTCACATGGCTTCGACCTGTTCAATTAGTCATCGAACTTTTCGACCCGAAAACGCGTCTCGAGTGGGAATCGCANGGAGGCATTGATACGCCCGCTGGCCGTAACCGGAGACAATTATTCGCGCGCGTGGGCGCTGCTCTGCAAACATTACGAGAATAAAAGGGAACTGTCGCACTCCAATTTTTGTACGTTCACCTCAGTGCAGAAAATGAAAAGCGATACCGCCGAGGAACTTAGCCGCATCTACAACGCCGCGATCAGTGCCGTAAACGGCCAAGAAAGTATAGGCAGACCAATGGATTCACATGGCTTCGACCTTTTCAATCACTTAGTCATCGAACTTTTCGAAAACGCGTCTCGAGTGGGAATCGCACACGAGCGGTTCCACGGACTTGCCAAACCACGACACGTTGTTGAACTTCATCACAATGAGAACGCTGACTCTCAAGGCCGCAAAACCAAGGGCCACTAAGATCCTTGGAGAACCACCGCGAACCGCGAAGTCGCTCGTCGTCAAACGTGTAGCCGACGCTCCCGGTTGCGTCCTGTGCAAGGGTCGGCATAACGTAATGATGTGCAATTTAAGTCGAAATCCGCATCCGAGCGGAAGTCCGTCGCCGAAACGCATCGACTATGCTACAATTGCTTCGGTTCGCACCCGGTCGCGAGATGCCAGTCGACGAAGACGTGCTTCTCGTGCAAGGCGAGACATCACATACTCTTGCATGAAGCGTACGTCGCTGCGAAACCCACCGAAGCCAGTGTGTTGACCGCGGTGCGCCAAGACAGCGAGTGCAAGGCCATTCTGACGATCTTCATCGCTACTGCGAGAATTACTGTCGATGATCGTCACGGGGATCCACACCCGGTTAGAGTCCTGATCGATCAAAGATCGGAGGTGTCCTTGATCTCCGAGGCGCTAGTCCAGCGCTTACGCCTGCCGTGATTCCGCGCAGCAATCTCAATCCTTGGCATCAGCGGCTCATCCTCGGGTTCCTGTCGCGGGAAGGTGTCTCTCAATCTCACCTCCAGGACCAATGGAGTCACCGCTGTTGCTTTCATCCTGCCACGACTCTCGTTATATCAAGGAGCAACTACGACATATAAGACTACATGGACTCACATCGAAGGTCTCCAGCTGGCCGATCCGCAATTCTCAGCCGCCGATCCCATCGAGCTGCTGCTCGGCGCGGAAGTGTGCTCCATCATTCTGCAAGAGAGCCTGCGAAAGGGCGATTCGCATACTCCCGTCGCTCAGCATACTCTGTTCGGATGGATTCTCTCGGGAGGCTGCGGCGAGAATCTCCCAGCGACTCTACACCACTCCTTTCAGTGCACCGCCGACCACGAGCTGACCGCGCTCGTGCAACGTTTCTGGGAACAAGAGAAGGAACCTTCCGCCTCAGTGTCCCTCACGCCAGACGAGCAACGATGCGAGGAGCTCTTTGCTCACAGCCGCACCGCTGCAGGGAGGTATGTTATGCGACTGCCATTTGCCGCGCCGCCAGCAGCGCTCGGTGACACCCGCCAATCAACCGAGCGACTGCTCACCGCCATGGAGCGACGATGCGACCGCGACACTCGATTCGGACGCCTGTACCGCGCCTTTCTAAAAGAATACGAGGGATTGCATCACATGGAGGCAGCGCCAAGGTCATCGGAATCTCAGGCACGATGCTTCCTGCCTCACCATGGGGTGCTCCGAGAATCGAGCTCGTCGACCAAACTCAGAGTGGTGTTCAACGGATCTCAGAGTACACGGTCCGGTAAGTCGCTAAACTCTCAGCTACTGGTCGGCGCTAACTTGTTGCCATCGCTCGCCAACGTGCTGACCCGATGGCGATGGCACCGATACGCGATCGTGACGGACATCGAGAAGATGTACCGCCAAATCCTCGTGGCGCCTGAAGACAGAGAGTATCAGTGCATTCTCTGGCGTCACTCACTCGACGATCCAGTCCGCGAGTACCGATTGAACACGGTGACATACGGCCTGTCGTGCGCGCCGTTTCTTGCTATCCGTACTCTTCGCCAGCTCGCCGATGACGAAAACGCGAGATTTCCGCGAGGCTCCGCCGCGTTAAGACACGATTGCTACGTCGACGACATAGTAACCGGAGCACACACGAGAGAAGAGGCAATCGCGAAGCAATCCGAACTCCGTCAGCTGTGCATGGCGGGCGGGTTCCCGCTGAGAAAATGGGCCTCCAATCATCCTGAAATTCTCGTCGGCATTCCTGCGGATCATTGTCTCGCGGATGCGCGGTCGTGGGAACACGAGGGCCACGCTACACTGGGCCTGCAATGGCATCCGGTGGACGACACCTTCGCGTTCTCGATTCAAGGCTGCGCCATCGAAAATTTCACCAAGAGGAAAGTTCTCTCGGAGACTGCGCGCTTGTTTGACCCGCTCGGATGGTTGACACCAGTAGTGATTCGCGCAAAAATCTTGCTTCAATCAGCATGGTTGCAGAAGCTGGACTGGGACGCCCCGCTCCCTCAAGCAGACGCCTGCCATTGGAGCCGTTTCCTGGAGGAACTTCCAAGGCTGGACCAGCTCAGAGTCAACCGCTGGTTGAACACAGGCGCCAAGGATGTTGCAATCGAATTGCACGGATTCGCCGATGCGTCCGAACGAGGGTACGCGGCCGTGGTGTATCTTCGTGTCAACAGCACTGACGATGTCAAGATTCTCCTGCTAGCAGCAAAGAGCAAGGTCGCTCCAATCAAACCGGTGTCCTTGCCGCGATTGGAACTGTGCGCCGCCGCCTTGCTCACAAAATTGGTCGCACACACACGCATCGTTTTAAGTCTGTCCACAGCTCCAGCCACTCTTTGGTCCGACTCCACGGTCGCACTCTATTGGATCCGGAGTCACGCCTCCCGATGGAAGACCTACGTGGCCAACCGCGTGTCCATGATTCAAGAGGCTCTTCCAGAAGGACGATGGCGTCATGTCCCCGGAAAGGACAACCCGGCCGACTGCGCTTCTCGGGGGATAACGCCAGGAGAGCTCATAGACCATCCACTCTGGTGGTCAGGCCCCCCTTGGCTGCTCAGGGACGACTCGACGTGGCCCAACGCTCGGCTTGAGACTCCATCGGAGGAAATGCCCGAGCAACGCATCCACTCTCACGCCGTCACGTCCAAGGTGGTCACGGAGCCGGAGCTCCTTCTCCGATTCTCTTCACTCCACCGGCTCCTGAGGGTCACAGCGTGGTGCTTACGCTGGCTGCACCAACGGAAACCGCCAACAACAGAAAGAAGTCTGGGGTCGACCTTGACGCCCGACGAGATCGACGCGGCACTGGGACGATGGATCCGAGCAGTTCAGGCGTTGCATTATCCACGCGAGGTCACTGCCACAGAGGATCAACGCCCGACGCCACCTCGCAGCCAGCTGCGAACCTTGAGTCCCTTCATCGACAAGCAAGGGACGCTGAGAGTCGGAGGTCGACTAAAGCACGCGATTCTCTCTCCGGACGAGCGGCATCCAACAATCATTCCGCCGCACTCACATCTCGCACGCCTCTTAATATTATCATGTCACCGCCGAGCACTCCACGGAGGGGTGCAACTGACTCTGGGCCTGTTGCGTCTGCGGCACTGGATCCCTCGAGGGCGAGCCACAACGAAATACTGGCTGCATCGGTGCGTCACTTGCACTAGATGGAGAGGGGTCACGCCACAGCCGCCGATGGGCAACCTTCCTCAAGGACGCGTAACCCCAGCACGTCCATTTCTCAGGACCGGTATCGACTACGCCGGACCGATACTCCTTCGAACGAGCCGAGGACGCGGGCACCGGTCCCACAAGGCCTTCATCGCAATTTTCGTGTGTCTCTGTTCCAAGGCAACGCACCTTGAAGTCGTGTCTGACTACACGACGGACGCATTCCTGGCCGCGCTTCGTCGATTCACGTCAAGGAGAGGAATCTGCTCGGACATCTACTCCGACTGTGGCACGAACTTCGTGGGCGCCGACCGCCAGATACGAGAACTTTTTCGCGCATCCTCCGCCAACAACAGCCGCATCGCGAATGCTGCGGCCTCAGAAGGAATCCGGTGGCATTTCAACCCACCTTCCGCACCCCACTTCGGAGACCTCTGGGAAGCAGCAGTGAAATCAACGAAGTACCATCTTCGAAGGGTGATCGGCAACGCCACGCTCACTTATGAGGAGATGAGCACCCTTCTAGCTCAGGTAGAAGCCTGCCTGAACTCTCGGCCATTGCTGGCGCTATCCGACGATCCGGACGACCTCTCAGCACTCACTCCAGGACACCTGCTCATCGGAGCGCCGCTGTTGACCATCCCAGAGCCGTCGCTCGCAGAAAAGACATTGAGCCCTCTCTCTCGTTGGCAGCATCTTCAGGCAATGCGTGACCATTTTTGGGAAAGGTGGTCGCGGGAATACCTGCATTCCTTGACCTCACGCCCGAAGTGGTGCAAGGTAAGCGCCGCGCCTCAGGTTGGCTCATTGTGCCTCATACTGTCAGAGACATCACCGCCGAGCCGATGGCCTCTAGCGCGCATCACCAAGCTGCACCCAGGAGAGGACGGGGTGACCCGAGTGGCAACGGTCCGCACAGCGTCCTCCGAGCTCGTCCGACCCCTGGTCAAGTTGGTAATGCTGCCTGGACCTGCCGCCTCGCTCACTCTACACGCAGACTCGCACGAGCAGTAAAACCGCACATTATTATAAACCGCGCGATCTTCGTCAAAATACTCGCGTCAGTCAAAGCACGCGTAATGTTCGCGTTGATTCTAGTCACCTTTCGCACTCTTCGAGGATGTGAATCTTCCTATTCCTCCTTTTTGGAAAAAAACATGTTTACCATTTAATGCAATGCACCATTCACTGTTACATTTTCGCCGTTTCGTTTCGAAATTATTCTGATTATGTTCTATTTTCGCAACCATTATGCAAACTACGCCTTGTAATCGCAATTGGCCGCCAATTCCCTTCGATGGGTGTCATAGCTAAATTACATGACCGCGTCTGCGTCATTGTATCTCTGGAATACCTTTTTTGTTAATTCAAACTCAGAGCGTATGTGCACGCACAGGCTTCCACGACACCGTGCGCGGGATGCGCACGCAGTCTGCGCCACCTAAGACGCCGCGATCTCACAAGCAACCACAGAACTTGCGACATCTGTACGCTCGCCGAGCGTGATCATTAATTTCGTTACTGCGTAACAAGGCGGGCGGAATGTTAGAGATACAGCCAACATGTACAGTTTTTACATGTTTAGCGTTCGTGCGACATGCGGATCGAAAGCTTCTAGAAGGATCCCAAGCGTCCTTAGAAGTTTCCAAAACATCTCCTAGTCGATAAAGTCGACAAACAATAAGCTAAGCCGCACGTCGGACGTACGCTGATCTCAACCGTTATAACGGCGAACCAACTCGAATCCGTCACAGCGCATGCGCGATCGCGTGACGCAAAACGCGTAATATGCGTTAATCCCAATCAGGAATCTAGATTTAACGGGCGCGCATGGCAATTGCGTGCCGCTCGGCCGTTGCGCTCGAAATTGCCAATCGCCGCCCAAAACAGAGGGTCACCTCAAAACTTTCAATTTTGTAACAATCTCATAGGCGAATGCAAAGGGAAGCCTTTGTTCTTAAAAGAGCATAAAAGGAAAACTCGAGAATCAATCCCTCTCTTAGTTTCGCTGCTCTCGAGTTAACACTTCGCTACCAGTGCAACCGCCTAGTAAAACCGCTATAAGGAAGATTCCTTTGAAAACCGCCGAGAAAACCGCCGCGTTTAATCCGCAATCGACATTTCGCGTGAAGCGAAATTCAGCCAAGACGCCGTATCACTCAGATTCTCTCGCTCTGACTCGCTCTCGAACACTTCATAAGAATTGAATCGTTCTCCAGAAAGGGCCGACTGCATGGATCGGAACAAATGGATATCTGAAGGGGCAATGTCCGGTGAATACGGCGGGTGGGGCATAATTTCCCACTTTACTCCTTCCAAGTATTTCTTGACCGGTTTTGCAACGTGTGGCCTAGCATTGTCATGTAACAGAATCAGCTTGTTGTGCCTATTGTCCCATTCCGGTCGTTTTTCTTTCAAAGCTTGGTTTAAACGTATCAGTTGTAGCCGATAACGATCGCCAGTGATGGTTTCGGACGGTTTGAGCAGCTCATAATATATAATACCTCTTTGATCCCACCAGATGCACAACATAATCTTCAAAGCATGGATATTTCGTTTTGGCGTTGATGGACCTGGTTCACCTGGCATCACCCATGCCTTCAAGCGTTTAGGGTTATCGTAGTAGATCCATTTTTCATCGCCAGTTACGATACGATGTAGAAAACCCTTCCTTTGTTGTCATTGACGAAGCATCTCGCAGATGACCAAACGTCTTTCCATGTCTCTCTCTTTCAATTTGTATGGCACCCAATTTCCTTCTTTTTGCACCATTCCCATTGCGTGTAGACGTTTTCCAACAGTGGATCTATCAACATTTAACTCTTTTGCCAACCTATCGAGCGATAAACACGAATCTTCTTCGAGTAATGCTTGCAATTCTGCATCTTCAAATTTTTTCGGTGCACCTTCGCGTTCTTTGTCACGCACGTCAAAATCACCACTGTTGAATCGCCGAAACCATTCTTTACAACTAGTTTTCGATGGAGCATGCTCACCGTAAATATCTACGAGCAAACGATGCGTTTCCGCAGCACTTTTCTTTAAAATAATGGAGTAAAACTTCCCGCAAATGTTGCTTTTTTGGAATAAATTCCGACATCTTCAACGCAAAAAAAGTTACTCTTTGTTACGCTTCGAACGAATACCATCTATTGGGCTCAAAAGTTTGGACACACACCTTTCAAAAACATGTCTTGCTGTTCTATCAAACACACGAGCAATGCTATTAACGACATCTTTCTGCAATGGACGGAAACTTATTCCCATACCCAATAGTTTTTTCTTTCTTTTTTTCTCTAATATTTCTTGTTCGCATTATAATACTACCACGCATTTAGGGAGTGGACTCCGCAGTGGCTGTCTGAAACGCATTTTTGGGATAGACGCGAGGTCTGCGGTGATTGCCCGAAACGCACTTTAGGATGGACGCGGGGTCTGCGGCGGCGGCGGTGGCGCTGACGTCTGCGGCGAGGTGTGGGGTGACGGCGATGGCGCCGACGCTGACGCTGATGCCTGCGGCAGGGTGTGGGCATCATATCGGTAAACACCGATAGCGCTGGGACTCATCATATCAGTAAACACCGACAGCGCCGGGACTCCCCGCGCCTTCTCTCCCGCGCCTATGAGTATCCCCCGCGCTCCCCTCAGAGGACCTGGATTAGAACCGCCACTATTATACTACTTGTCAAGTATATGCGATTCTCTAATATCACGTCTGAGAACGCTATATGCGATAGCGACATCTTCAATGGAGCTCGTCGATTGCGAGTTATTAGCTTTAATTTTTAATATATGAAAAAAAACGATGTAATAACTTGTGAATAAAAAAAAATTTTCGTTCGCATTGTATTTTTTCTTACTCCCCATCCTTTATCTCGACTAGTAAAAAAACGCTATTGAATCGCGCTAGTAAAAAACAGAATATTTACCATTCTGTAAGCAAATACTCCTGCCTACACATTGATCGACCACCGATTGATCGACCATACTGGAAGGCGCATTGTTTAATGGCGTGCGGATTCTCTTCTTGCCAGAGCAAGAAATTATGAGAATTGAACACACCGTTCGACATGAATATCGCCTCGTCTGTCCATAAAATACGGGAAATGAAGCATTTCGCCGACATTGTGCGAGGAATCCTTCGCAAGTTTTATTAATGAGTATTAGTATATGTTAAAAGTGCTATAAATATGAAAGAAAAACTGGAATAAAAAAATTAAAATACAAAAATTGATATGCTGTATTTCATCCAGTGCTAAAAATTGTTGCACACGTTGAAAATGGAACGGATGCAATCCATTTTCCTTTAAAACATGATGCACCGTGGTTCGTGGTACATCGAGTATGACTTGTACGACTTATATTTTGAGGATTTTCTTCCCGTAAAAATAAATCATATGATAAAAAACATTTAAAAATCAACATAGACGATGAACTTCTTTCTCGATTTTTAAATGTTTTTTCTCTGTTGCACGATCTCTTATCGAGCTAGTTGTGTATTATTTGCGTGGGCTTAAAATGAATTATACAACGGAAGAGTATACATATATGATTTATTTTTACAGGATGGAAATGCCGCGGAGCGATTTCCGAATAGTCATTATCCATTAGACGCACGATAACGGAATGCTTCCAACGCGCGATACAAACAGGAAATCTCGCAGTGCATCAAAACCGTGACAGGGCATTACGTTAATGACGACGAGCGAATTATGCAAATGATTGGATGAAGAAAATCCTCAAAACAGTATACGCCGTATAAGTCATACACTCATACTACCGCGAACCACGGTCCATCGTGTTTTAAAAACAAAATAGATTGCATCCATTCCATTTTCAACATGTGCAACAACTTTTAGCACGGGATAAGATACAGCATATCAATTTTTGTACAAGTATTTTGATTTTTTTATTCCAGTTTTTCTTTCATATTTATAGCACTTTTAATATATACTAATACTCATTAATAAAACTTGCGCAGAATTCCTCGCACAATGTCGGCGAAATACTTCATTTCCCGATCGTATTTTATAGACAGAGGAGGCTATTCACACCGAATGGCGTTCAATTCTCATAATTTCTTGTTCTGGCAAGAAGAGAATCCGCACGCTATTAGACAGTGCGCCTTCCAGGTGGTCGATCAATGTGTAGGCAGGAGTATTTGTTAACAGAATAGTAAATATTCTTGAGAATTAAGAAATTTTTTCTGCTGCCTTGTTTCCATAACGTTCCGATGGGCTATTTTCAGATCGGGCCATATTTATTACACATTTCCATGGAAGAACATATGCTGATTTTATGAGAGTTAGTGTTACCAATTCTCGTGAATCACATTCCTCTCCGAGAGCGGGAAAAGCTAATTTTTCAGCACGATGGAGCTCCTGCGCATTATTCTCGCAGAATACAGGAAATTCTGGATGAACGTTTTCTAGACAAATGGATTGGATCGAGGTGGTTCAATCATTTGGCCGGCACGCTCACCAGATTTGAATGTGCTCGATTACTTCGTCTAGGAATGTGTCAAAGCAGTCGAGCACAAACGTGCTGTTACCCAGAATGAGGTACGTGATAAAATCCTAGCGGCCTTTCAAACCATTATTCCGAATATGACGTACTGTGCAACGTGGCAAATTTCTTGAAGAGTCGACCTTTGCTTGCAAGTGCAAGGAACTTCGAACAGTTGTTACATTAGAAGTGTAAGGACAGAGTGGATTATGCCTACTGAGGAAAACCACTTTAAAAAAAACGCGCCAAGCTATCTACCTCAAGATGGTGTGGAAACGATAGCGTTTCCTATCTGCGTAACAAAATTCGGTAAAAGTACACCAAAAATAGATGTAAAAATAACATGATCCTGTAAATTTACAAAATCAATGCATAAAACAAAACGAATTACTAACAGTGTCCACAATTCTAATTTTTTTTTCTTATCGTATCGTACTTTGCCATACTACAAATTCGCAATTGATCCTCCATTGTTTGCCTCTGAAAGTATATTACGAGGCATGTCCAGAAAGTAAGTGTACTGAATTTTTGTAGGTTGCAAAAATTTTTATTTGAACCAAAACATGATCTGGTTACATTAGTACATATGTAAGCTATTTTTCGACATAGTCACCATTCCTCTCAATGCAGGTGGTGAACCGGGGTATTAATTTTTTGATGCCTTCCTCGAAATAGTTTCCCGCCAACCTCTTCGTCCACTTCTCCACCTCCCCCTTCACCTCCTCGTCGGTTGAAAACTTTTTTCCACCCAAGTTTCATCTCCAGTAACGATGGAACGGAGAAATTCATCTCCATGGAGTTTGTAGCGTCTCAAAAACTCTTGCCCGGCCTCCACTCGATTCAACTTGTGTTGGTCTGTCAGCTGTTTTGGGACCCACCTCGCGGATAATTTCCGATATCCGAGGGTTTCTGTGATGGTTTCATGTAGCAGAGATCTGGAGATTTGCGGAAACATCGCAGAAAGTTCATCCACAGTCAATCTGCGATCGTCACGGAGCGCATTTTCGATTTCCACAATGTCGTCAGTCAGAATTGAAGGTCTTCCGCTTCTCTGATCATCATGCACAGACGTACGACCGTTTTTAAACTCGCGACACCACTTGAACACACTCGTACGATTCATACCTTTATCATCATATGCAGTTTTTACCTCATTATAAACCTCAACCGGAGTTTTTCCCTTCCAAACGAGATAACGGATGACGCTGCGTATTTCGCACTTGGCGGGAGATTGGATTGACATTTTTCACGAAACCTCTTGTCGCGTCGACAGTTTTCAACGTACTGACCTCGGACCGGTCTCGTTGTGGAGGGGAGGAATCAGGCTACACGGCAATGTAGCCAACATGTCGAAAAAAAAATCCCTCCGGCCGTGAGAGTCTCAGTACACTTACTTTCTGGACATGCCTCGTATAACATACTATAGGAAAAAAATTAAAAGCTCACTCAATCTGTCTTCCAAAAATAAATAATATTCAAGAGAATATAATAAGCGTAACAAGATTTTAGAAAAGCATTTTAAAGCTTAAAGCCTCTACTTTCGAGATAGGTAATTAATATTTTGATCTCTCTGATTGACTTTTTATAGAATTATAGAAATGTACATGGAGAGCCGTCAAATCTAAAAATTTTTACAGACTTTACAAAGTTCCACAAAAATTGCAAACAAATTCTGTTTACGGCGTTCGAAAGAGTGAATCCTTATCTTTAATTTGCTTCTTTATAGATATTCTTACGGTTTTTTTTTTTTTTTTTTTTAATGAGTTATTCAACATTGAAGTGAAAGAATTCGTTTTCGCTAATAACTCAGTGAAAAAATGTTATACAATGCTTAACGAACAGGCAAATTAAAGGTAAAGTTCATTCTTTCAAACACTGTAAACAGAATTTGTTTGCGATTTTTAACTCAGGTCATAAAATTTTATAAAATATGTACAAAATTTTTAGAGATTTGAAAGCTACATTTACAATCCTATAATTTTATGAAAAATTAATTTGATTGAAATATCAATTAATCTGTCTCAAAAATAGAGACTTCAAGTTTTAAAATACTTTTTTAAAAATCTCGTTATGATTATTTTGAAGTTACATTCTCTTGAACATTACCTACTTTTGGAAGACATACTAAGTGATCCTTCAATTTTTGTGTAGTGTATTTGTAATATCAAATTCTTCTATCGTTCCTTATCGTTTCCTTTTTCACGAAACGTGAAAGTCTATTATTTTTGATATTTACGATTAATTCTTTATACGTTATTCTTTTATAAATATCTTATTAGAGAATTACGATATACATGAAATACTTACTATGCACAATATGCTACATTTTTTGTAATAATACGATAGAAAACCATGTACTCTTCTCCGATTTTACAATAGATTACGATGAGCCGCCTACGATAATTAATTATACGAGAGCACAATGCTATGTCAAATGTCGATATGGTTAACAATAAAGAACTTTTTTGGTAATTATGCGATAGTGAGCTTAGAATTTCTATTACCGAAAATACATTGTTAATTATGGCAGATTTTCAGTGATTTTTGAAGTATACATAGAAAGAGAGATTTCAACAAAACTTGCAATGAAACATTACGTCTTTATTGATCTTTTATCATATTCCGATGAAATCATACTCTCCTAACAGGAAATGATAGAGAATGGAGGAGAATGATATTTCTTTCGGATACTTTTTTCTTAAAATTTTTTCCTTTCGAGATTTAGAGAAGCGATAGATTACGATAGAAATTAATTAGATTTTCCGTAGATTTTCATAGGTTTCATCGCTTTCTCTTTTTCGACATTTTTATTCATCAAAATTTATTATGATTTGTATTTATCTTATTTTTCCAGTGTTATTATTATATATGTAATATAATCGCGAATATGCGTAGCGGCCATCGACGCGAGTCCTTTAGTGCGATGTGGTGAGATGTGTGAGCGGCGATGCCGGGTGCTAAGCAATGGCGCACTCCCTCTTGTCTTCAACGCGCTGCCGGCGCAGCCTATGTTTGAAAAAGTGGGCCGGGCTATACCTCGAGCGACTCAACACTATTTATAATCAAAATTACTTAACAGTTTTGGAAAGTTATGTTTATTATGACTAAATAAATATTCATTTGACATTATTAATATTGTTTACGCATTATCAATCTAAAATTGATCCAACATATTAACGGCCTTACTTTCCAACAAACAATTAAATTGTATTTTGTAAAAAATGTTTCTTCCAAAATTTATGCACAGTTAAAGTAATTAAATATTTAAACCTCTCATATATATTCTTCAATTAATAATCGATTAGATTAATCTTACCTAAGAATTCATCTATAAAATGTAGAATATATGCTTATTTGACAAAATATTTGGTTGCTTAAATATATATAATTTATAAAAACGTTATTTTATATCTACAGACACTAGTAGAGTCTCGGCGCTAAGCTACGCGTAGCGACATTGCCGTGGCTACTTTACGCGAGCCGGTGAGTTGCCAGGAATTTAGATTATTGGATCTCAAAAAGGGCTGAACTAATCAGATTCTAAGTGTGCTCAATCGATTGCGTCCGGTCTAAATATATAATGAAAATATTTTTATTTTTTCTCTATGTACCCTACGAGCCGAGATATTGCGATGCAAAATTCGAATCTGAAACTTTTATATTAAGATTAAGAAACGTCATCGCCGGCTACCGAATGGGGGATTTGTCCTTTTGGAATTTTTGGCGCAAAGAAACAAATGTAGCGCTAGCAATGCATGGTCACATCACACATGTCTATTTTCTGTAGCTGATGATAAACTAGTGTACACTTTTGGAATTAAAGTGAGATAGTTTAGGTTAAATCCATTACATCGATGGCATAGAGGAACACGTAAGTGATTTTCTGCTTTTACACAAGACTAGACTTACTCGACACGTTTTTGCACGAAAAACAAATCTGGCAAAAAAAAATGTATTGCCTTACCCCGTGGACCGAGATATTAATCATTAAAGTTGTTGATGATATTCAAATTAGGAAATCTGTCACATCGATGGCATAGAAGGATATGAGAACATGTAATTGAAGCTAGAATAAGTATTTTCTGCTTCAATTACACAAATTCTCTACTTTAAGAATATAAATAATTTTCTATATAATTTTTATTATATAGAAAATATTTTTATTTTTACAGTAGAGTATTTGTCTTGGTTAAATATTTGTCTGTAAAGCAAAAAATTTGTTTAACTCTCTATACCATCGATGCAACAGATTTCCTAATCTCGATATTTGTCAACTTCAACAATTAATAACTTAGTTCGCGGGGCAGAGCGACACATTTTTTTGCCATTTGTTCATATAGTGCAAAAACGCGTCGAATGAGTCTAATTTTATCAACCTCGAGGAAGTGAGGAGACTAAATTCAACAATTACTGATATCTTGCAGAAACCTAATTGTTTAGTGCGTTGTAATTCGACCTTGTACGTACATTATTATGTAACTTGTAATGTATTTCCAGGATTTATTAACATGTTTTCGGCATTACAATTCAACTATGAGACAAGATGCTTTGAAATAATTAAAAGATATCTTGTTATAAAATCTTCTAAAATCTTTACATTCACAATTGAATTCTCTGTTACATGGTATCGCAGTTTTATCTCTTGAAGAAAAAGAAATACGCACAAATTTCATTTCATGCATTTAATTTTATTCTTGGCTCAAATGAACAGTTGACATTTTTGCGTGAAATTATATAATATCGTATCTGAACTGTACAATGACACATATTCATTGATTCACGTGTGAAAGAAGATTCTCTACTTTTCTTAGATGTGCTTGTACAAAATTAATAGTGCATGGCGAAAGATAGTCATAAAATATTACTTAATTTTTTGGATACGAGATGCAGGTTACATAATGAAGGTAGCCCTGTGGTACAATTAATGACAACGTTACATTCCAAAAGTACTAATGTAAATTTGTTAACTACAGAAAACTTTGTATAGGTACACCATCGATTATGCTTCCGTTTGTGAAAACAAAAAAATATATTTCAGTTTATAGCGATAGTGCGATTCAATTTTGTGAAATTAATCTTGACAAAGATATGATCTTTATAGATAATCGTGAGAAAGAAACCTTACTTATAGAAAAATTTGTAAAATATGTAAATTTATTGATGCCACTAATGTCTGATATTTGGTTTTTTCCTCAAAGTATGTCCAGATGAGAAAGTTAAGAGTTACACAGAGATTACAATTTTGAGCAAATTGTAATTATGCAATCGATTATGGAATACATTGATACGTTGGATCAGGATAATTATAGCGTCAAATGTATGAAGCATTGGTTTAAAGATACATTTCATGATGCATATATGAAAAATTTCCTATCGAGGTTTCCTTATGGTAAAGTAAAACTCTTATTAATGAATCCAGAAAACGTCAAAAAGATTTTTCTCAAGTGGAATTTACGGAAGGATGTTTGGAACAAAATTTAGGACTGTTAAATTTACATCTCTGTTTAATTGCAACGAACAATTTCCCAAGTCTGTCAGGAGCTATTACATATTCATTCTAAAGTATTTAAATGGTAAATTATTATTATGTAATAAACACAAGTAATATTATTATCTAATTATTATTACGTATGAGGTCTTTTTTACGAAACTTTTATTTTCGAGTATTATTGAAGATTGGTGCGACTCCTCGAATTTACCTCAATTAACTAAACTACTAAAAACTTTATTTTTGAAAGCTGGACCAATTTGATATAGCAACTGTATTAATTTGAATCATATTTTAAGACTGGTTATTGAAGCATCTTCTCGTTTGCCTAAGAAAAAATTGCAATCGCATTTGTATTTAATTATTGGTGACATTATGTGAATAGTAATTTAAATGAGTTGCACAGGTAATTGTTTTAAATAAAAATTAAAAACTGTAAACAGTAGATAATTTAATATTTGTCGAGCATTAATTTAGGAATATGTAAGATAACATATAATTAGTTTAGTAGACAGTCGCTAATTATTATTTGTTTCGTTTGACAGAAAAAATATTTGAAAGCTTTGTTATGATCTTACTAAGCCTACTCCTGAAACCGAGCATAGATGACGTCGTAATTCGTATGATCAGTCAAATAGTTTTACGTTTTAAGGAATGGATTCGGGAAGAATTGATAGCTAAACATGAGTTTATTATCGGTAAGTTATATGTCTTTGAATGAATTGTGATATAATAATTTCATTTAAGAGGAATTTAAATCATTTGGATTGGAATAGGAAAATTCTTCAATAAGATATACATATACTTAAGTTTCATTTCATAAAAATTAAAGATAGTACGATTTGGATTAAGTAAATAATAATAAAGATAATATCACTTGAGTTTTACTTTTGATTTTGACAGTAGAATTTAACTTGGCGCCAAAGTTGTTGATATCAATTCTTTTATGCAAATGATACATATCATTAGATTAATATTCATTATTTATTTAATTTGGCATGATATAAAGAAATGGAATTTAACTTAGCGCTAAATTTTGATATCAAACCTTTAAAGTAATAGTACATATCATTAAAATTAATATTATTTATATAATTTGATATCCGAATTACATGGAATTTAACTTGGCGCCAATTTTGTTGATATCAAATTTTTCATATACGAATGATACGTATATATATCATTAGAGTTAAGTAAATTACAAGAGACATTTGTGTTTTACTTTTTTGATAGATTTAATAGAACTTAACTTGATTAGTTAAGATTGTAGCATCTGGATTTTAATTTTTCATTAGATACATTCATTTTTTTCGAAGAGTAATAATTTTTGACAGAGAATTAAAGTTGCCATTACTTAGAGAGATTAGATTAAGAAGACCTTCAGTAAGAATATCCTTGAAGAAAAATTAAAACTACTATTAATTGGATTGGATACTTAGTATTATACAAAGAGCTGGTTTCATCAACTCGATTAAACCGAATTGGTGATTAACTGTCAACCATAAGTGGTCAATCCTAAACAGCACTAAACAGCAAACACAAACACAATTAGTCAGTTCCACGGCCAGTTAAATAATTGGCCATGAAACCGGCCTGAATGATTTTTCACGAAAAGCACACATGCTTAACATTTTTTTTTTTAAGATAAGTTTGTATAAATAATAAAAAATAGTACCATTTGTGTTTTACTTTTTAATTTAGATAGAACTTAACTTGATTAGTTAAGATTGTAATATCTGGGTTTTAATTTTTTATTAGATACATTCACTTTTTTCGAAGAGTAATAATTTTAGTCAGAGGATTAAAATTGCCATTACTTGAGTTGGAATAAGAAAACCTTTAATATGTCTTTTTAACGAAATCCGATAAGTCGCTTTTCACTCAGCAGATTCAACTGTTGCGGATCAGATCCGTGAGCGCTCGCTGCTATTGACTGACTAAAAGATACAATAGCTGCGAGCGCTCACGGATGCGCTCCGCAACAGTTGAGTTTGCTGAACGTGACTAACTTTCAAGTTATATAATAAACGTATAGTTTCATTCAAACAAATCCTCGCATTTAAGACAATAAAATATATATATATATATATATATATATATATATACAATATATATATGTCTCATATAAACGCATTTAGTTGACTCCGTGAGACTATCCAAATAAATATAATAACACTGAATTATTTTAAAGACTACTAAATGATAATAGTTTCGTCAACCAAATGGTTGAATCATTTCCATTAACCAACATTGAACAGTTCGTTGAGCAGACTACGGTTAAATTGGATGGAATAAAATTTGTTGCATTAAATAAATCTGGAAACGACTGAATGTGTTTAGTTTGTTGAACAAATTTTTTTTAGAATACTTATTTCTCTTAACGAAATATTTCTTTCATAGCCGAGACTCGTTCCACGCACTTAAACAAATATTTCGTTCGTCCCAACGAATGAATCTGCGTTGATACTAGCAAGTATTTCTTCTCTTAGAGCAAATATTTATTTCTCTTAATATTTCCAAAAAATGAAAGTAACTCGTTATTTGTAACAAAGTTACAATTATAAGTTACTTTTTTGGCAACTTTACTGTGTTACTTTTTTTCTTTGATAACTATAAAGGTAACGAAGTTATATTTTTTTGGTAACGTTAACGAATTTTACAGTTACTTTTATCATTACTTTGCACACAATTGGATACGGTACAATTGGACACAAGTCGCTTATAGTACTTGAGACTAGAAAGTCCCTCTGCTGTAATTAGTGATCGTCGATTTTAAAAAAGTAACGGAAAAGTGATGAAAAGTTACTTTCTCAACTTGTTATTTTTTCTAGTCGGTAACGAGTAACTGTAACTTGTTACTTTTAAAAAGTAACTTTCTATTCCCTAAATATTTTTTCCATATCCATGACCCATTCCACGTATTTAAACAAATATTTCATTCATCTCAACGAATATCTGCGTTGATACTAGCAAATATTTCCTTATTTCTTGCAAATATTTACTTGATTAAAGCAAATACAGTCTTGAAACTAATAAATATGTTCCCTAAAAAAATAATTCCTAAAAAAATAATTTTCTTGAAACAAGTAAATTTTTTTCTCAGTGTGCATACGTCCACATAATCCAGTGCTCTGAATTAGTTGCACATTTCGGGCCGATTTCTGATACGTCGCCAACTTTTCCCTCACTACTGCTCAACGCTAAGCCGGATCGCGCGCGGACATGTATCTCAGGAGTGTCGCACTATAAAAAATAATATGCTGTGACCATACCTTTTCCAGCCAATTATCATTAAAATAAATTAGGAAAAGTACACTGGCAATAAGAGTCAAGGGTAATAATTGGAGCATAACAAAATTATCAGTGATTTATTAACCCATTAAGGACAAAAACAAATTTTTTTATCAAAATTTAAAATCATTTTAAAGGCAAGTTACTATGCCCTTAAGGAGCCTACTTGCCAAAAATTTTCACTCTGAAGTAGTCGTTTAGGTAGAGGAAGGGGGGGTCGATTTTTAAACCATTGGTTCAAAGCGATATAAAAATTTGACCTATTTTTTTTCGGTCGAAAAATCGACCAGCGGTCCTTAATGGATTAATCAATAAATAACAATCGTTTCGGCATCATTCCGAGTCATCATCAGTAGATACATTACTTGTACGTGTGATTCTTGTCTCACGCTCTTCTTGAAAGTCATATGTCTCTCACAATGGTTGCAAAACCAAGTGATTTTGAATCTTGCAACGAGACTATGCTCATTTAATATTTTTTTAAAAAGATTTAGTAGAAAGAACTTAACAAAAGGAGCCGAGATTTGTGATAGAAACCATCATCAATGATCAATCACCATGATCAATTAAATTAACAAGCTTGAGTATAATATTAAAAAATTTTGTCATAAGTAACGAAGATATAAGTGCGAACTAAACAAATGTTGGAGTGATACTCAATACGAAATTGTGGCAGACAGAATCTTATTTATATTTTGTTTATTATTGACACGTGATGTAAGAACTCAGTGTCTGATTGTAGTTAATCCTATTCCTCTGTCGTTTTGTACAGTATTTCAGATATTAGTCTTTTGTCTAAAAATTTTTCTGTGTCAATAATTTTTACATTCTCCCAATTAAATTCGTGGTTGTTATTGATTCTATGATCCATAATTATCGATTTGGTCATCATGTATCTATTAATATGATTGAGGTGTTTAGAAATTTGGCTCTTCAGTTTTGTGCATGTTTGTCCTATGTATGTAACATCGCAATCATTACATTTTATTTTATAAATCATGTTCATTCTTTTATTCGTTGAGAGAACATCTTTGTATAAAACATCCAAGTTTGTTTAAACTGAAAAACGAAAGTTTCATTTTAAGATTGTTCTTTGTTTTATTAAACCTTTCGGATATTCCTGTAATGTATGCTATAACAAACCAGTTATTTTTTGTAACGTTATTATTGTTTTTATTTTTATTTTTATTTTTTAAGTTGTTAGTTTGATTTTTTTATAAGATATTTTAGTCTATTGTGAATAGTATTAAAAATGAATCGTAATGGATAATCATTATTTATAAAAATGTCGACTATCAATTTTAAATTCTTTTCATTAAATTCTTTGATAACGTGAATGAGATAAAAAGGATCTGTCCGTCATGCCTATGATTGTCTTTCATTTGAGAGAGACAGAGAGAGAGAGAGAGAGAGAGAGAGAGAGAGAGGGTGCGTGCGTGCGTGCGTGCGTGCGTGCGTGCGTGCGTGCGTGCGTGCGTGCGTGCGTGCGTGCGTGCGTGCGTGCGTGCGTGCGTGCGTGCGTGCGTGCGTGCGTGCGTGCGTGCGTGTGTGATTTCAGCTATATTTACCTCTTATTGCATTGTTGTCTTATTCTGGTTTTGTTACTGGTAGGCTTCATAACAGCAATTTTGCTGACCTAACCATTTGCAAGCTACTATTGTCTATTTACTTATGTTTATGTTAATCAATAGTTGTATCATACTTTATGTCTTACTTTGTTAACATGTAGTTTTTTTCATATAACTTTGCAATAAACTAAATTAAATTAAATTAAATTATTAGGTGTTGGAATTAATTCCGTAGCGTTTTTTTAATGAAAGAATGTTATTTATTTCACATGAGCATTAAAAAATACATTAATGAAAGTACTTCCCATCACTTTCTACTACTTTTGACCATCTTTCGGGCAGTGAATGAATACCACGTCGGAAGAACTGTTCGTCTTTAGATGAAATCCAGGAATCGAACCATTTTGTACAATCTTCGTAAGATGTGAACTTCTGCTCGCACAAGCTATGAGCTAATGATCGAAACAAGTGGTAGTCGCTAGGTGCAATATCAGGAGAATACGGCGGGTGCGGTAGCACTTCCCATTTAAGTGTTTCCAGGTATGTTTTTACCGGTTTTGCAACGTGTGGGCGAGCATTGTCGTGCAGCAAGATGATTTTATCGTGTCTTTCGAAGTATTCCGGCCGTTTTTGCTTCAATGCACGGCTCAAGCGCATCAGTTGCCGTCGGTAGAGATCTCCAGTAATGGTTTCATGCGGTTTTAGCAGTTCGTAGTATATGACACCCTTCTGATCCCACCAAATACAGAGCAGGAGCTTTGAGCCATGGATATTGGGCTTTGCCACTGATGTTGATGGTTCGCCGGGCTTAACCCATGACTTTCTGCGCTTTGGATTGTCATAATGGATCCACTTTTCGTCACCGGTAACAATCCGATGCAAAAAACCTTTTCTTTTCTGCCGTTGAAGCAGCAGTTCGCACGTGAGAAAACGTCTCTCAATATCCCTTGGTTTCAATTCATATGGGACCCAATGTCCTTCCTTCTGGATCATGCCCAAACTTTTAAGACGTTTTCCTATTGTTGAGAAGTCAACTTCCAATGACGTAGATAATTCTTTAAGTGTTTGACATGAGTTTTCATTGAGCAGTGCCTGCAAATCGTTATCTTCAAATTTTTTCGGCTGACCAGGTCGCTCCTTGTCATCCAAGTCGAAATCACCAGCTTTAAAACGTGCAAACCACTTCCTACACGTTTGCTCAGCCAGAGCATGTTCACTATACACATCCACTAAAATACGATGAGCTTCAGCTGCACTTTTGTTCATATTAAAGTAATGAAGCAAAACTCCCCGCAAAAACACTTTATCTGGCACAAATTTTGACATATTCAATGAATTATACAGTGTTGTTATTTATGATTTCAAGAAAGGTTATGTACGGCAAATGACGTCCTATGATAGATGTTTACAATGTATACAGAACTATAGGTAACAACGAAATAGTGTACTGCTTGTGCCATCTCTTGTAAAACGCTACGAATTAATTCCAACACCTAATAAATTAAATAATACTCTCAGCCAACGCGTATTATGCAAATGAATTGTGATTTTGAATTGTTCATGAATGTTTGAATTGTTCAGTTCTCAATCTATGACATAAATTCGTACTATCACGATCCTTGTTTCAATAACTAACATAGCATGCTAATATTGCATTTGTAGCGTTAACTGTTCTGTATTTCATCATAATGCCTTACAACAAATTTGTACTGAAAGAGACTTTACTGGAGAGTGATTGTCGAACTCTCGATGAAACTGAAAAACCTTATCCATCGAATACAGTATATCGCACTATTGCGATAGTATTCAACGATATGTTGATTGGCAACATTGGATATGCAACAGCGTGGCTCGCATATTAATCAACACTATATTTATACGATTATAAATCAACACTATATTTATACGATTATAAGAACCAATCACTCGATGAGTAAGCTGTATTTCGAAACCTATCGTAAAAAAACCTTTCTGTGTATCGGCTGTACACACAAGCATCAACGGAATCTGCAAAAGAAATAAGGCCGCAGACTTTTGCATGATGCATAATGTATAAGCGAATCAACTAATCAAAATCTTCCATTTCATAGAAAAGAAGAATTTCGATCATATTATTGAGGCTTCCATGAATGCTTCCTATATAAAGATTATGCGTTTCACGAGTTTCCTCCGTATTCAGATCTATTCTTGGAATGCCAACGTGAACCTTGCAATCCACTTCATCAAGGCGAGGAGCAGCCTGATACTCAGTATTTCTATTATTAATGAGGACGCATTGTATCAATTATCACATGAGATATTCTATTAGATTCATATTCTACTTTCTCTTTAACAGAATTTTTGCATTGTTTACATGTCCATTTCATTATTTAGCCATCAATTGCTTTCTGCATTAAACCAAAGCCTTAGTAAAAATATGTCAACATTAACGCTAAGAATAACTTTTGAGTTATTGAAATAATATCCGCATGAGCAAGGATCTTTTATTTTGTGATTAGAAATATCTATAAACAGAGCTACTTAGCTAAGTGGGCTGCATTGCATTCAGTATTTTATTGTTTTATTGTTCTCGCAACAATTTCATCGCATCTCTGAAAAATCCAATACTGGAAAATATTTTTGCTCTCTCTCTTTATAACAGTATATCGTTAGTAGTTTTTTACCATGCAAAACTTTCAAATCTTCCTAATGTTATTGTCCGATTTATTGATTCTGAAAGTTTCTCATGATACTGCATTTGAAGCAATGATGCTCATTAACACTTGAAATAATGAATCAAACGCACAAGTACGCTTTACATTAAGCTTAAATTTTCCCATACATACGAGGTCTGGCTATTAAATAACGAGACTGCTTATGAAAAAGTTTTATTTTAAAAATTATTCTACAATCGAATGCTCCCCTTCAATGTACTCCCCTCCCCTCGCCACACACCGTTCCATTCGTTTTTTCCATTGGTCAAAGCAATGCTGGAAGTCTTCTTTTGTAAGAGCATTTAGGAGCTCCGCCGATTTTCGCTTCACCTCTTCCATCGACTCGAACCGGGTTCCTTTTAAGGCAGACTTGATCTTCGGAAACAGAAAAAAGTCACAGGGTGCTAAATCAGGCGAGTACGGCGCGTGTTCGAGCACTGGAGTGTCTCTAGCGGCTAAATAACGCTTCACAGACAGCGCGTTATGGGCAGGTGCGTTGTCCTAGTGCAAGATCCACGACTTGTTTTTCCACAACTCCGACCGTTTCTTACGAACTCGCTCTCGCAGTGTTGCCAAAACTGTCAAATAGTAAGTTTGGTTTACAGTTTGACCCTCTGGAACCCATTCAGTCATCACAATGCCGTTGATGTCGAAAAAAACGATTAGCATGACTTTAAATTTTGATTTCGACATCCTTGCTTTTTTCATTCTTGACGATGTAGGAGTTTTCCAGTGCATGGATTGCCGCTTAGTTTCAACATCGTATTGGAATATCCAGGTTTCATCGCAAGTGATGATCAATTCAGGCTCTTCATCTAACCTCTCAAGAAAATCTGAGCAGATCTGNTGATGTTTTCCTTCAATTCAGGCTCTTCATCTAACCATTTAACGAGAAATTTCACATTGATCCGTTGCTCGTGTTTTTCGTCACACATTGTTATCGGCACGAGAAAAAAACACGTTCGATTCTAACCTCTACAGAAAAAATACTACTACAGCGACAAAAACGTGTTTTCGTATTGGAATAGTAGACACTTCCAGCTATCCAACGCTGCATTCATTTTCCACCCTACCTCTCTAGGACGCCTTCTGCGCGCGCAGTCTCGTTATTTAATAGCCAGACCTCGTATAGGTTGATAAAAAAAATCATTCTTAAAGATAGGAAGCCTATATATCTATGAATCTTTCGTGAATTGCCATTCGAGACATTTATTCAAATATGCTGCCTTGGATTTTTTTTTTTGCGGTGATTCTTTTGGTTCAGCGATTTCCTTTGATTTTTTAGTGGTTAATCCACGCCAATTTTCGCATATATTCCAAAGGTTACACGAGTCAGCAGTGCTTGCTTGAACGTCATTATTATTTGTACGATCTATTGGCATGCTAATACTGAAACTGTCATTGCTTTTACAGGTTAATTTTGATTCGTTTCTTGAACTTTGTGACAGATGTCGATGTTGATGTTCGGAATCAATTTTTGCAGCTAATTCATTATAGTCCCGTATCTGAATCCCTACAATGCTCAGAAATATCGATTTCTTCCTGCTGAAAAGCAAAGTCTTCTATAATGTCGTTGTTAATGGATGGCAGGTCACTTTCGTGAGGCAAGTATCAGTTTACCCTCCAGATGATTTAAATGTTGGAGAACAAACTTATCAATCCACATTGACAATTGATTTTTAAACGATCTATTTTTCATCGAACTCTGACTCAACCGACGAAGACGTAGCTATCATTGAACCTATTCCGAAACGTGGTCGCATAATATCAGTCCAAAATGGTAGATACGGGATCAACTTTTTGAAACGGATAGCAAAATCAGGATTAAAGCATGCATTAATAATGGTTTCTTCTTTGGATTTTCAATGTCTTGAACATAAATTGTATTAGTCCATGTCTTCCAATTAGAAGTATCGTCTTCTGTAATGTCATTGTCGCTATTCTCGTTTTGCACAGCTTCGTTATCATTCATGTTTAAATCTGTAAAAGCAACTCCTCCTATTGTTCTGTTAAGTACTTCCATATGTATTTGTGCTGGCACGGCTACCTCTTTTGTGGTATCCTGATATTCGCTTAATGTTATCGCCAGTATTGATTCTAGAAAATATGACAAAGTCTTAAAGTCGCTTACTTGATACGTTTGAGCCATACAACGAATATACAATCTTCGTGCTGCATGTACTTTCGTTTTCAGACACTTCCATTGTGACACCCTGCAATGAAGTGGCTTACATCGAGTCTAATATAAGTAACCGGCATTATAGTAGAACCTGCCATTATATATAGCATTTCAGTAAGTAGTCACGCAAATCGCTGCATTTACTGAAAATTTCGAATACAGCATTTAATATAGCGCGTCCAAAATTGCACGTAACAATGGGAGCATAAGACACACTCTTTGTTAACACTTTGATGCAAAAACTTTTCAGAAAAAAAGTCATTGCTCTTGCCGCCGGCATATAATGACAAAAACTACTGGCTGCTGTCGGTACTTTTTGTAAGCTTTATTACAAATTGAAGACATTGATTCTTTATCACTGTTGTCTGACATCTGATGGCTAACATTCGACAGGTTATCAGCGCACTTTCACACATTTTTAAGAATATTTTTTTTAAGTTTATAAATACAGCTTTTGATCTATAATATGTATAACATTTACTAATATAATTATAAAGTGCATATATATTAACTGTGGTATANNNNATAAAAAATATATATAATTTATGTGTTATATATATATATATATATATATATATATATATATATATACATATATATATATTTACCTTTCGCAACATTCAATGCCAACTAATAATCGTTAAGGTCTGTTACACAATAGGTCCATAAATCGTAAAAAATTAACCAGTTATAGTCAATTATTTTTCTCACATTCGACTGTGATTGGTCAATTTCTTACAGCTTAAGGTTTGCAATCCTATTGTGTAACAGGCCTTAATCAACTTACATACACGTGAACTCAGCCGATAAAGGTGCTTCTATATAATTCGCAAATCACAAAACGTAGTTCGCAAACGCAGAATGACGATCACTGCACGCAAGACACACACAGACGAAGAAAATCAATTACATGCAATGAAAAAATAAACGCAAATCTGCGTTTGCATTTGCGAACTACGTTTTGCGATTTGCGAATTATATAGAAGCACCTTAACCGCTGGCTCAGTGAACGCACACACACGTGAGTTCTAGCGATAACCGTTTACTCAACGAACTCACGTATACGTGATTCCTGTCGTCAAAGTGTTAAAATAAACCGCAGAAAATTTGCAATCGAAATTTCCGAAAGACTGTTGATTAGCGGAGATCATCTGAAAAACTGACACACTACCTTCTTTGGTTATCAGCATACACTGACAAAAATATATATCTTTCTTTTTGTCACGTTTCACAACACTTTCTATTGCATCTATAATTAGAATAGCATTTGGATCTTTCTGCACCTAACAAGTCCGTTGAGTTGATTATGATGCGAATTTTCTAATGAGAGATTGTAGTGTTTGTGCTAGGAAGCGGGATAAGTTGTATGTCGGAGAGTGTATGGCGCTGACAATTGGTCTAGGAGAGGGATGTTTGGTTTGTGTACTTTTGATAATCTTGGTGGGAGAGGATTTATAGGTTTTAATGTTAATTAGGTTTTACTGGAAATGTTGCTTTTCTCCACTAGGATCTTGATGTTTTGTGCTATTGTATTAGTTGGATCTTTGTCAAACTTTTTATATGCTTTGTCCGAGACAAGATTTTTCATCTTTTTCTTATAGTCTGATGTATTCATGACTACTGTCGTGTTACCTTTGTCGGCTGGAAGACGATGATGTCTGTGTTCCTGTTCAGGTCTTGAAGGCCGATTGCTCTTGTCTAGTAATGTTTGGTGGAGAGGATTTGGTTTTGGAAAAGATATTAATTATCTGTCTGCGGATATTATCTGCTTCTGATGGGAGTCGGTAGATAGTTTACTCTATTTGACTGATAATCGCTTCCTTTGGAATCTTTTTAAGTGTCACTGCGAAGTTAGGGTCTTTGGCAAGCGCAGATATAGTGTTTATGTATTTCTGTTTCTGTCTTTCAGAGGATTGTGTGAGAGTCTTCATGGCTTGTTCGTATGTAATATCTAGAGTTTGCCAGATATGCCGCAACGTGGCGGATAAGAACAGGAGTTTGAAGGTTTTATGGGAAATCTGAGATATTTGTGATTTACAAGGGAACACAACCAGTTTTATGTCGCCGATTTAAATGAGCTTTTAGTATGTTGTTCTACAGACAAAAATAAGAGACACGTATTTTTTTATACGTGCTGAGTCGCATGTTAAGGGAGTGAAATCCTCCCTTGAAAAAAATCGGTTTTTTTTTTTTGAAACGAATATCTTTGAAACTATGAGATAGAAAAAAATTTCTAGAATAAAAATTGAATGGTTGAAAGAGTACTTTATAACCATAACAAAACAAATTTTTTTTAGTTATTTATTTATTGTATATCCCCACCCTCCACTCATATTTTCAAAAATTTTTTAATTTTTTATATGATCAAAATTAAAAAGCATTTTACGCTGAAAAACAACGATATTTAAATCATGTTCCGAAAAACTATTTTTAAGATATGAACGAAAATGTCTCTATATACACGCTCCGTACCTACGTATTCATCTCATACCGCATTGGTTGCGCGAGATAGCGATAAAGGCAACACAGTTTATCACAGTGCAGTAGTGACTATTGAAATAAGTTTTGTAAATAATAATAATAATAACAATAATAATAATAATAATAACAATACCAACAGTGACTTTGTCAACCAGCTAAAATCAGTCAAATACTTTTGAAGGTACATTTATAAAAGAATATACAAAATATTTTGAACAATTAAGAACAAAGCATTAATAAAGAAATTAATACTTTAATAAAATTTTATTCGTTTCATTTTCATCGTACAGCAGCTAATTTCATTTAATGTTGACATCAATAATGTATTGATAAGGCGATGTAAAAAATATGTAAATTTGCTGACACAGATAAAACAGTAATTTTTGTCTGCGTATTATTGACACATAAGTATAAAAAGAGGCAATCATTGGAATGAATTCAGTTCCGTGCTTAATTTCGAATAAGTACTACTAGTTGCAAATGATACTAATTGGCTAATAAGTATTTATTTTTTATAACTGCATTATATGTTGATCGTACAGTAGCTAATTGCAGTGTTCAATGTTAACATGAATAATGTATTGCAAAACATTGCGTCTTATTAATCTAGGCGAAAAATAGTATTCAACTGTTAGGATGTTTGATGAAACAGTATATTTATAATTTGATAAACATTTTTAAAATACTTGTAGGAAGACGTCATATATACATTGTACAAAATTGTTTTTTCCTTGTTCAACGAATTCCTTTGAAGGATAACCAAATAAGAAGGTATTAAATTTATTATGAAATAGACAATAAAACTTTTCTCTTTCTTTTATTGGGAGTACAAATTAGTTCGGTCCATTTTCCAAAAGATGGCCCCGGCTGTGTGAATAGTTCATAGTGACAGCTGATTTTGGCGTTTTCAGAGAGGTTAGACATCTGCTAATAATATTCAGTTTACATCGCTTTGAGTTTCATACAAAAACCTTGATTTTTACTGTGTTTGAAATGTCGAATTTTGTGTTAACCAAGCAGCATTTGCGGGAAGTTCTAATTTTCTGCTGTAATTGGAAGAAAAGTGCATCTGAAGCCCATCGAATGCTTGTCGAAGTTTGGTGACACTGCTCCAACTGATAAATCATGTAGAGAATGGTTTCGATGTTTCAAGAATGGAGATTTCAGCGTTGAAGACAAGCCTCGCTCTGCACAGCCAAAAAAATTCGAAGACAAAGAATTAGAGACATTACTCGAAGAAGATCAAAGTCAAACGCAAGAGGAGCTTGCAGAATCATTGGGAGTAACTCAACAAGTTTCTGCACGATTGAAAGCCATGGGAATAATTCAAAAACAAGGAAATTGGGTGCCTTATGAACCGAGAGACGTTGAAAGGCGATTTTTCACTTGCTGATTCAAAGACAACAAAGAAAAGGTTTTTTTGCATCGGATTGTGACTGGAAATGAGAAGTGGATATTCTACGACAAGAAGAAAAAACTACGCTAAGCCCGATCAATCGTTGCCATCGATTTCAACATCAACACCAAAGCCGGACATTCATTGGTTCGAAGATCATGCTCTGTATCTGGTGGGACCAAAGAGTGTTGTTTACTATGAGCTGCTGAAATCTGGCGATTCCATTACGGGCGATCGGTATCGGCTACAATTGATTCGTTTGAGCCATGCATTGCGAGCAAAACGGCCGGAATACGACTAAAGACATGATAAAGTTATTTTTCTTCATGACAACGCTCGGCCTCATGTCGCAAAAGTCGTAAAAAATATTTGGAAATGCTCAAATGAGATATTTTACCGCACTCGCCGTATTCTCCGGACATTGCTTTTGATTACTGGTTGTTCCGGAGAATGCAGCACGATTTGGCAAATCACCGGTTCACTTCTTTCGCAGAAATCGAAAATTGGCTCCAAAATTGGATCGCCTCCAAACACGAGTCATTTTTTCGAGATGGAATTCGAAAATTGCCTGAGAGATGGGAAAAAGTAGTAGCCAGCGATGGACAATACTTTAATTAATCTGTTCATTCATTTTATTTTGAAATAAATGCATTTTTGAACACAAAAAAACGGACCGAACTAATTTGTACTCCCAATAATAATTATTATACTGGAAATGGATATGTAAATAATATGTATAATTTTTAGAAAATAATACGGTTTAATCCACGAAATATAATAATACTGCTGTCTGCAGTTTTTACTGTATGTTATTTTTAACATCTAATTTTAACTGTAACTAACGTATTCTTTTCAACCAACTTTTCTCGTATTAATTTACCTTCTCGTATTAATTTGATTTATTCAAATAAATAGTCCCATTTTCAAATCATATAAGTAGTAAGAGTAGGCCGATTCTAACCCAGGAGCTCTGGGGGAGGAGGGGCGGGGGAGTACCCGCGGTGCGGGAGGGAAGAACGAGTGACTAGACGAGGGAAGGTGTGACATCATAGAGGGATGACGTCACATGAGGTAATGTCACTAGGCGAGGAGATGATGTCGCAGGGGGAGGGGGATGACGTGACAGGATATGATGTCACTAGACGCGGAGATGACGGTGCGGAGAACGAGGATGTCCCGGGTGGGGGAAAATGACGTAGCCGGAAATTACATAGCGGAGATGTGTGGGAACTTGCGTCCGCGTCGCGATGAAGATATGGTGCAGGGTCAATGGCCGCCGGTCCCCGACGCCGCCTTCGGGCATGGCCCGCTTCCGGGCGTAATCCGCCGCCACTGATCCCCTCCACTAGGCACGGTCCGCCGCCGGTCCCTATCGCCGTCTCCGGACGCGGTCCGCCGCCACCGAACGCGATCTCCACCGCGCGCTATACTTACCATGTATACTTATCATTAATATTTACCATTTTTTTCCGCTTATGCCTCGCTATCCTCTTCTTATGTAATCTTCTCTTCAGCATTTATTACATACGATTATTCATGAAATATTTTTTTATTCTACTGAATTATAATTAGAGAGAGTGCGATACGGTTGCGCGCAATGGTATCGCGCGTGATAACGCGCGCGTAACATGATACCGCAGAAATAGAAAAGAATGGTAGAGAGAATAAATAATTTTGAACACAGAGTTAATCCAGGTTAATCCGTATTTATTTATTTATTTCTACATATATTTTATCATATTTTAATATCTTCTCCACTCCAATAATGAATCGCCATCCTCACAAATTGTATGTGAAGACGCGCTGGAGAAGAACATGGATAAGCCATCTATAGAAAAAAATTTTTCACAAACAAGTATAAATGAAATACTTACAGTTGAACGTATGAATCCATGTCTTCCGATGTAGTAACGTCACATAAACCGCTTTAAACTTTATCCCCCTCCCCTCCCCCAATTTATTCATCATTATCAGAAGAATCGCAGGGAGAATCTTCAGACCCAAAATTCGGTGGATAATAGACATGCAAGTCGATAATATACATACCTCTCCGCCAAGATACAAAGTTAATTGTAACACGTGCCTAGAGTACACGTATGAATTTCAGATCTTATTTCCATTTTACTAAAGGGTTTTTACTGAAACGTAACCCTAATGCTCTATTTGGTATTTTGAACACCAAGTATTAGTGTGTTAACACATTGTGGAAACTAAGTTTCCAATTACAAATTAAATGCGAGAGCGGTAAACAATTACGGTTAACCATTTTACACAGACTGATTTTCTACAAAAAAATCCTCGCGGTTATTTATAGGATCATTTCCGGTCAATGACACAAAAAAATGTAAACGTTAGATTTAATAACAAAAGATTTTTAGAGGCATCCAGTGATGACATCAATGCAATCTGACACCGCAAATTGCAATGTCAGCAAATTTACAAGTTTCAATATGACCTTGTCAGCGTAATATAAGAAATTTTTTTCAAGGACATTTAATATGTTTTGGCGATGACATTATCAATGTAATTTGATATAACACCTGCATAAAATGCAACATTTGCAATTTCATCAAAGTATAGCTGCTTTGTTAGCGTAATTTACGATTTCTCAAGAATGATAATCTTTAATATAATTTGAAACAAATGCGACGTTGCCAAATCAGTTAATATATAACTGCTTTGTCAGCGTAATATAAGAAATTTTTTTCAAGGACATTTAATATGTTTTGACGATGACATCATCAATGTAATTTAATACAACACTTGCAAAAATGTGACATTTGCAATTTCATCAAAGTATAACTGTTTTGTTAGCGTAATTTAAGATTTTTTCAAGAGCTTGAGATGTCTCGATGATATCATTAATAAAAACAGCGCACATAATGATATAAAAATAACAAGATTTAGTCAAATAATGTCATTAGTCAATTCGACAGCGCAACATAGAGCGTAATATGATTGAGCAAGCTATCTTGCTTAGTACTAGAGACGAATACAGGGCATGAGAACAGCGATGCGACGAATTTGTAGAATCATTGGAGGAGCAGAGCCGAGGGCAAACGCCCGCGATTATCAATCAGATAATAGATAATCACTGATTGCATGTATCGCGCCATTCGAGAGTCTAAAGGAACCTGAGCATGGAAGATTCGTGCATGTGGGCGCCGGATACGGATTCCGTTGGCGCGTCATCGAAATGGCGTTCGAAAGCCGTATTCTGACGGGCGCGGTGATAAACTCTAAACATATCGAACCTCGCCGATTCCTCGAAGACGCGAGCGTAATAATAATAATAATAATAATAATAATAATAATAATAATAATAATAATAGTAATAGTAATAGTAATAGTAATAGTAATAGTAATAGTAATAGTAATAGTAATAGTAATAGTAATAGTAATAGTAATAGTAATAGTAATAGTAATAGTAATAGTAATAGTAATAGTAATAGTAATAGTAATAGTAATAGTAATAGTAATAGTAATAGTAATAGTAATAGTAATAGTAATAGTAATAGTAATAGTAATAGTAATAGTAATAGTAATAGTAATAGTAATAGTAATAGTAATAGTAATAGTAATAGTAATAGTAATAGTAATAGTAATAGTAATAGTAATAGTAATAGTAATAGTAATAGTAATAGTAATAATAATAATAATAATAATAATAAATACGCAGTTTTTTTCAGATGCCTCCACTACTTTAGCTCGAGCGCTAAATTGGAGATCCACAGCGAGGACTGTGAAAAACTAAACGATTGCGCGATTAGACTACCGAGCGAGGACGATAAATGGCTAAGTTTCGACAACCACTGCAGGAAGGAACGCGTCCCATTCGTCGTTTACGCCGAACTGGAGAGTGCATTGGAAAAGACGAATGAGAATCCTGAATCAGCTACGTACACGTATCATCATCACAGCGTGTTTAGCATCGGATACTACGTGCACTGCTCGTACGACAGCTCACTGTCGGGCTATCGTTTTCGCCGTGATAAGGATAGCGTGGTTCACGGAAGAACTCAAAAATTTGACCCACAGTGTACAGTCTATAATTTCGGCTAACGTACCCATGGAAGATTTCATGCGAGACGATTGGCAAAAATATAACAACGCCACGCATTGCCACATATGCGAGAAACACCAGACGATACGGGGGTACGCGATCACTACCACTTAACCAGGCGATATAGAATCCCCGTGCACTCAAATTGTAATCTAAATTATAGAGATTCGTATTGCATACCCGTAGTTTTCCATAACTTATCAGGCTACGACGCGCATTTCAGCATCAAGGAAATTACCACGTGTACGAAGGACGTGTTGATCTTTTACCGATAACAAAAGAAAAATATATTTCGTTTACTAAACATGTCGATAGTATCAAAATTAATAAAAAAAATTATGTAAAATTACGGTTTATAGATTCATTCAGATTTCTCGCTTTTAATTTGGACAAATTGATATCTTTTCTCAGTAAAAATAAGCTATGGATATTGCAACACAAATTTTCCAATTTATCAGAAGAAAATTTTAATCTGTTGAAAGGACGTTTTTCCGTTTAAGTACATTGACTGTGTCGAAAAGTTGGAGGAGCCATGTTTACCGCCTCGCGAGTCGTTTTATGATTCATTGATGACACGGTATCTGAGAACGCTTACGCGCACGCCGTCAACATGTGACAGCGGTTCCGGACACTTGGTGAATATAGTGATATCTCAAAATGGACGTATTGTTGTTGGTCGATGTCTTTGAAAATTTCCGTAACAGTTGCGTCGCGAGTTATCGGCTACCCCGCGTATTACATCTTACCGGGCTTCATGTGGACGCCATGTTAATACGGGTGTAAGATTTGAACTGCTTATAGACATTGACATGACCATATTTATCGAGCGCGGTATATGCGGTGGTCTGAGTCAGTATTCGAACAGGTGGCGTGAGCCAATAACAAATACATGTCGTCGAACGATCTATTGAAACCGTCATCGTACTTGATGTAATATGATGTCAACAATCTGTACGACTGGGCAATATGTCAACCATTGCCTTACACCGATTTTTGATAGGTCGACGACGTATAAAACTTTTATTGCGTTAGATTCGACAACAGGCTATATTCTCGAGGTGGACGCGGAAGACTCGCAACATCTTCATGACGCGCACACTATCCTACCATTCTGTCCAACACGCGAGAAATCACCCGGCAAACGCAATGACAAGCTCGTCGCAACATTATGCGATAAACAGCATTACGTCATACATTATCGTAACCTGCAGCAGTGTACCCGTCACGGTCTCCGTATCTCCGTATCAAAAGTTCATCGTATACTGCAATTCGCGCAATCTCCATGACTACGCAATTATATAGAACTAAACACAAAATTTAGAACTTGGTTAAAAATGAGTTTGAAAAAAATTTATACAAATATATGAATAATGTGGTATTTGACAAAAACCATGGAGAACGTACGCGATCGCGTCGACATAAAGTTATTAACACAATGGAAAGGCAGACACGGTGCTGAGGCAATGATCGCGAAATCAAATTTCCACAGCCGTAGTGTCTTTTCGGAGAATCTGGTCGCGATAGAACTGCGTTGGATAGAAAGCTCGAAGTGAAGTTTGATAAATCAATATACGTGGGTATATGCATCCTCGACATATCCAAGATGTGTTTGTACGAATTTTACCACGAGTACATAGCACCACTGTTTCGCGAAAAGTACAAAATTATGTATACCGATACTGATAGCCTCATACCATATAGAATATGACGATATCTACGATGTCATGAAACGCGATATAAGCAAATTTGACACGAGCGATTACTCGAGCGACAACGCGTACGGCATTCCGCTCGCAAATAAAAAAGTTCAGTTCCTGGCCTTATGAAAAACGAGAACAACGGTGCTATCATGACCGAATTCGTTGGGCTAAGAGCGAAAATGCCTTGCGTATAGAAGGAAAGAAAGATACGAAGAAATCAAAAGGCGTCAAGAGCAACGTTGTAGCGAGGTCTATAACGTTCGAGGATTACACACGGTGCTTAAATGACGCAATCAAAATGACGCGAAAAGTCATGCATAAGATTCAAATTGCAAAAGGTATACATGATATCAGAAACAAAAATCGCTCTAAGTCCGCACGACGATAAGCAACGGTATATCGTGCCAGGTTCCACGCTGCCATGGCGGCATTACTGATGTAAATAAAACACATTTGTATTGTATAGTATGTTTAATATGAATATAATATGTACAATATGTACAATATGTATGCTATGTATATGTAAAATATAGTATAATATGTATACTATACAGTATGTATAATATGTACAGTATGTATGGTATAATATGTAAATACAATATGTATATGATATTTATAATATATATAACATGTATTTATATTTTTATAATAAATATAAATTTTACAACACATTGTCTGTATCCACAAATTGTGAAAAAATTGTTAAATCCCAACCATTTCACATAAACCCCGTTCCCCCTCTTGCGCAGCACCTTTTCAACGAGATGTACGTTGGGGTTAGCGACGGTATGCAATTTGTATTCGTAGAATCCTCCAGCAATAGCCTCTCCGCGAGAATCTTCCAAACGATACGTCACTGGATTAGTTTGTTGCATTTTGATAATTTTAAACACCTCCGTGCTCCATTCGGCGTGTAACCTTTATCAAAGATTGTTTTGAATTTGCTTACGCATACCGAATTACCTACTTTGTATCGCGCGGGTGCTGCAATCTTTACGCGATTATAAACCGTAGTTAAGAGCCTGTCGACGATCGCAGGGATAACGTCGACGGGACGCATACCAATAGTTCGATGCTTGCGCGTGTTGTAATTTGATACGAGACGCGGCAGGATGTCAATCCATTTGTAATTTCCATTGTGCGTAAATTGTTCCCACATGTCGTTCTTCAACGTACGGTTGAACCGTTCGACGACCGAGGCCTTCATTATGGAATAATGGTTGATACTGTGCTTCTTCAAGAGTTTTTGCACATCCGAGTTGTAAAATTCCTTTTCTTTGTCAGTATGCAAATTTTTCAGACATGTTCTATCGTCTCGAATTATCTTTGCGATCGCCTTCATCACCTCGTTCCCGTTCTTGGCTTTGAGCGGTTCGGCCCATGTGTGTTTACTCAGCACATCGATAATGATGAGAATGTAGTGGTAACCCCTGTTAAATCGCATATAAGGACGCATTTCGATCCGCCTGCCATAGGTCCTCGTATCCGTGTACTATGAAGTGTCTTCGCGGAAAATTTTTTCTCACTGGAGCGTGCAATTCATTAACCAGCAGACGTTTCTCAGACATTGTGAATAATTATTCGGCACGATGCACTTCTCGAATCATCTTTTCAAGTTCGTTTAGCATAGCCTGTATATTATTTTGTAAGGCTGCAATCTTCCTCCCGATTTCATTCAGATGATCTTTCAAATCTTAAACACTCTGCTGCACGTATCGTTTATTTACTGCGTCAGCATCATCCACGGGTAGCACTACTCGTCGAATCTTGCGCGACTGTGCGTCAAAGTCGGCTGCGACTATGCAAAGAGCGTTATCACGCACATAATTTCTGAGCAATCCACGTCACTGATAGTGCGATTCGCTTCCTCCTCCTCCAAGCGATAGTCCAAACTTGTTGATCGGCATTATGATGTCAACTGAACGACGTGTGTAGAACGAAGTTAATTTATAATCACTGGCTCCGCTCTTCGATAATCGATAGAATCTCATTGTCATGACCATTGTGACCCGCCTGGCGCGAGGCCTCGAGCAATCGCAGACGTTCCACAATTTCGTTGAGATCGCCCTAATGGATATAATCGATCTTGTTATCATTTAACATCATCGTACACGGTAAATCCACCCTTTTGTTTGTTCCAACCTTTTATCCGATACCAATGGCGATATTATATTCTTATACTTGTATCCCTTACTTGATTACTAGGGCTATGACCGCGCCGATGAGCATTTGTCGTCAGCAGAATGCTCCTGTAGGTCTATACGTCACCATCCGTACAAATATTTTCGTTGGGAAATTTCATGAAAATTAACTCGTACAAACCCGATGTTCAATCGTATCTTTTCCCATTTATAATTATATCGTCGTTTTTGTGCAAGATGATACGTTTGTCACCAAGCATCATTCCTTCGTCGCTGAAATATACTCCATACACAACGTCTATGTTGACAACTTTCTTACCGCTCAGGACCGCTTTCAAATATTTCTGTCCCAACAGATCATAGTTTACAGCTTTTCTTGCCCCTCGGATGTTTGAAGCAGGTGTCGAATAGATGTTACGAGAGGTTCATCGAAAATCTCAAAAATTTCTTCAACAGTGGGAGGCATGGTCACACGATAAATCGCGCGGTTGTTTCAGACACTTCGTTCAGTAGATGGTACGGTTTTCGAGTGACTCAATATTGATTTCACAGGCGTGGAAACCTGTATAGGATTGTTATACAAAGCACTCGATCGTTTTCTTTTGGATTTTGGTTCTTCTTCCGAAAAGAATGTTTCAGTCATAATAGGATCCTTGGAGGATTCAACAGTGTTTTCAACAAACTGTTTCAGCGAGTCGATAATAGGTTTGAAGTGTCTCTCCAATGCGATATCCTCCTCCATTTTACTAGTCTTCAACGTGCGGTACTTTTTGCGAATTGAATCGCTCGTTTTTTCAATCTCCTTAACTATCTTTTCACGATCTTTGCTGTCGTCCATGTCAACGTATCGAGGTCAACTGATCACATTACAGTATTGCAAAGTCATTAAATCCTTTTCTGTATCGCCCATCGGTAAACGCACTGTCCTTGTCAATCACTAGAAATTCATACTTTTGCTGCCAATTTACGACATAAATCGCAGAAATCCTCATAGGATATCGGTATTCACGTAATCGTTGTACACTCGTTTCAGATTGGTACTATCCTGTTTGAACAGGATCAACAGATTTGCATTGTCGCGTATGAAATGTTTTGGTATTTTTACGTACTCTGACAAAGATAGAAGCAGTCGACGTCACGTGTCGTCCCATTGCAAAGTACTCTCTTATCGCGTCCTTGTCGCATGCACGTCATCAAAGATAAAGATGAAATTCGGAAGCGTCTCGCTCGATGGAATGATGTTGCTGTTATTGGATAAAATAACCGATTTCCTCGATCGATGCTAACAAATTCGCCAGGTATCGATATTTCGGTTGCAATTTCGAATACACACGTTCTCGAATCGTGGACTTTCCAATAGGCTTATCAACACGTTCGTCTTGCATCATTTTAATTAAAATGATAAAATTATATTCGCTTATAGAAGAAAATAGTTATTGCGATATAGAATCCTTACTTAAAACTTTATAAGACTTCGTATGGAAAACACGGAATTTCCAGATTCACATATTTCCTGACTTCAATCTTCGCAAGTCTGTTATAGAAACTTCTCGATGTAAATTTATAACAATTATTGAATAGTTTCTGGTAGGCAAGAATTATTATGACAAAATGTTTTAGAGAATTTATTGGGTATGGGAATAAGTTTCCGCCCATTGCAGAAAGATGTCGTTAGTAGCATTGCTCGTGTGTTTGATAGAACGGCAAGACATGTTTTTGAAAGGTGTGTGTCCAAACTTTTGAGCCTAATAGATGGTATTCGTTCGAAGCGTAACAAAGAGTAACTTTTTTTGCATTGAAGATGTCGGAATTTATTCCAAAAAAGCAACATTTGCGGGAAGTTTTACTCCATTATTTTAAAGAAAAGTGCTGCGGACACGCATCGTTTGCTCGTAGATATTTACGGTGAGCATGCTCCATCGAAAACTAGTTGTAAAGAATGGTTTCGGCGATTCAACAGTGGTGATTTTGACGTGCGTGACAAAGAACGCGAAGGTGCACCGAAAAAATTTGAAGATGCAGAATTGCAAGCATTACTCGAAGAAGATTCGTGTTTATCGCTCGATAGGTTGGCAAAAGAGTTAAATGTTGATAGATCCACTGTTGGAAAACGTCTACACGCAATGGGAATGGTGCAAAAAGAAGGAAATTGGGTGCCATACAAATTGAAAGAGAGAGACATGGAAAGACGTTTGGTCATCTGCGAGATGCTTCGTCAATGACAACAAAGGAAGGGTTTTCTACATCGTATCGTAACTGGCGATGAAAAATGGATCTACTACGATAACCCTAAACGCTTGAAGGCATGGGTGATGCCAGGTGAACCAGGTCCATCAACGCCAAAACGAAATATCCATGCTTCGAAGATTATGTTGTGCATCTGGTGGGATCAAAGAGGTATTATATATTATGAACTGCTCAAACCGTCCGAAACCATCACTGGCGATCGTTATCGGCTACAACTGATACGTTTAAACCAAGCTTTGAAAGAAAAACGACCGGAATGGGGCAATAGGCACAACAAGCTGATTCTGTTACATGACAACGCTAGGCCACACGTTGCAAAACCGGTTAAGAAATACTTGGAAGGAGTAAAGTGGGAAATTCTGCCCCACTCGCCGTATTCACCGGACATTGCCCCTTCAGATTTCCATTTGTTCCGATCCATGCAGTCGGCCTTTCTGGAGAACGATTCAATGAAGGTATCAAAAAATGGCTTGATGAATGGATCGCTTTAAAAGAACCAGATTTTTTCATTCGAGGAATCCATTTATTATCGGAAAGGTGGGAGAAAGTTGTCGCTTCCGAAGGAGCATACTTTGAATAAACTCACTTATATAGATTTGTTTAAATAAACACATCTTTTTCATTTAAAAGGGCGGAAACTTATTCCCATACCCAATAGTATTTGATTTTTTTAAGGAAATAAAAATTATTTTGCAAGGAAAATATTCTTTAATAATGTAAGGTACGATCTCCGCACGTTTAAGCTACAGAGACGCTTCTGAGCCAGAGCGTCACATGAGCGCTCGACGGCTCGGCCGCCGAGCCTCGACCGGTAGTGGGGGTAGCGCGCCGGAATCGACCCGAAATGTGCAAATCTTTGCACTGGTTTAATTTGTTATAATCGTTATAATTATTATGATCAACATAACTATGAAGTGCTTGTATGGCTATTGCAAGGATGTTTTGAATGATAGATATATTATATTATATTATATACAGAGCTATCCACGGTGCTTTTGGCTTGAAACCGAGAGAAATGTGCGGTTATCATTTCTACTAAGGAATAGAAACGGTAATGGATGTGAAATAAGAATTTCATTGCTGTTTGGTCATAGCATGCGACTCTCGGTTTCAGGGACGACACTTGTTCAAAATCGCTAAAAGTTTTTGACTTGTATCTTTCACTATATTTAAAATTATTCTATTATTCATATTTTTATGAAATATATTATAAATATATTATAAATAATAGTATCTTATAATATTAGTAACAGAATACTTTTAAACACAGTGAAAGTCACAGGTTAATAATTTTTAACGATTTCAGCCTAGTGTCGTCCATGAGACCGAGCATCGAGCATTACGACAAAACAGCAATGAAGTGAGTAGGAACAGTAATGGTGAATACATTTCACTTTCAAGCCAAAAAATACCGATCTTGAACAGCTCAGTTATATCATTATCTATATATTATGTTCATTACCTAACCATAAAAAATAATTTTTTTAATCAATATTTGTATAATAGTAATTTTCTTTTTATATACAATACAAAGTTTTATATTTTTTCTATATTTTATTAGTGCAATGTTTCTCGATATTTTAAGTAAAAGTACACAGTGCGACAAATATGTTCCCGGACAGAGCCTGAAAATCATAATTGAAACAACAAATATGCATATTTTTTGGTTTTATTATTCAAAATATTCTCCTCTTGCTTCAATACACTTGTTACAGCGATTCAATAATGATTCAAATGCATGTTCTAGCTCAGTTTGCGGAATTGCCTCTAGTGTCTGTGTAGAAGCTGATTGGGTGGTCGGAATGTCATCAAAAAAGCGTCCTTTCAATTTCAATTTCAATTTTGGGAATAATGAGAAGTCGCAGGGGGCCAAATCAGGTGAATACGGTGGATGGTTTAACACAGAGACACGATTTCAAGCCAAACATTGACGGACAATCAATGAAGTGTGACTCGGTGCATTATCATGCAACAAAGACCAATCTTCTGGATCACGATATTCGGGGCGAATACGATGAATTCTGCCCATCAATCGCTTTAAAACTTCGATCAATCGCTTTAAAACTCTTTGTTCCATATTTCTACCTCGACCAAAATCTTGTTTAACATGAACTGTCATATCTTCGTTATATGTCAACCAAAATGAATGAAACTTTGACAGATGATAGCAAAATGTTCAACCTTTAAAATGCATGTTTGAAAGCACAAATGTCGCCACTGGTTGCTGAGATGTGGTTTGTGTCCGGGAACATATTTGTCGTACTGTGTATATGGCTATGTATATAATATATTGTGCTAATACCAAAGCAAAGAATAGTTCTATCATATTTATTATTGCTATATATTGTTGAATATAGAAAAAAGTGAACTTTTTTCTATAATAACTTTTTTCTTTTTTCTATATTTTTTTCTATATTTGATATTATTACAAGTCATACTTTTACTTAAAATATCGAAAAGCATTACATTAACAGAATACAGAAAAAATATAAAATTTTATATATAAAAGGAAAATTAATATTATTCAAAAACGGATTTAAAAATTTATTTTTTGTAGTTAGTTTAATAAATGTACTATATAAGTAATATAATATTACAATACATCATACATAGTATACAATATAATGTAATGTAGTAATGTTATGCAAGTGTATGTAGAAAGTAATGTCATATAATGTAGATAGTAATGTTGTACTAATAAAAATTTTATTATGCAAATAAAATGTTTTATATATAATATTATGCATTATTTTTATTAAGTATATTTCAAGAATCATATTTACAATTATTATTGTACAATATTAATGAGATTGCAAATATTGTACTAAATAAAATTATATAATAAAAATAATATTTTATGCATAATATTTATTGTAATGTTTTAGTTACTTACAATCCTTTGAATATAATAAACTTAAGTACTATTTTTGAGAAATATTTTAAGTTTATTTCAATATATAAGTTTTGTTATCTGTAAATAAATCACAAAACTCTTAATAATTTTATTTAAGTATATCAGATTGAAAAGGTCAGTAATATTTTGAAAAGGTTTTAACTATTTCCGTAACTTTTTGGTTATATTAGGTGTAGTAAAAATAATTTCTTTTTACTACACCTAATATTTCAAGAAGATTGCAGATTCTTTCTGTAATATTTTAGCAATCTTTCAACAAGGTTTCATGTGCAAGAATCGCAAATATTTTGTTATTTCAGCTGTCTCAGAAATATTGCAGACATATTTCACAACTTTCATGAAATGTTTCACTTTTCAGTTAAAATATTTTTGAAATATTTTTGAATTTTTTTCGATTTCTAAATTTCTTCGATTATTTTACAATTTCTAAAAACTTTCGGTGCTGTATGAAACATACATGATTTTTTTTCTATCATGTTTTCCATTAAAATATTGACATCTAAAAAAGCGGAATTTTCGAAAATTCTGTATCTGGAAACACTGGTAGTGTCTCGGCGCTAAGCTACGCGCAGCGACACTGCCGTAACTACTTTATGCGAGCCGGCGAGTTGCACTAGATCGAGATTATCGGATCTCAATAAGGACTGAACTGATCAAGTTCTAAGTGTGTCAATCGATTGTAACCGCTCGGGATATATAATGAAAGTGTTTTTATTTTTTTTTCTACGTGCTATACCAGCGGAGATATTGCGACGTAAAATACAAATCTGAAACTTTTATTAAGAAAAAATTAAGAAACGTCGTCGTCGTCGTCGTCGTCGTCGCCGCTATGGGGGTAATGTTCTTTTGAAATTTTTGGCGCGAGGCAAATGTGGCGCTAGCAATGCATAGTCACACATGATCAGCGAGCGTTGCAAGCGCTACGAAAGTTTTGCACATTTTACACATTCTACACTTTACAGAGATTACAAGTTGAAGTTATTGTTTTTTACGGTCACGCGATCGCAAAGGAGTTGAATAAGTGCGATTGTGGCTAAAGATATATTATATATATAAGTATTAAAACTATATTATATACAGGGTGTCCCATTTTAAATGATCCAGCCCAATATCTCGAAAACTAAACCCAGTAGACAAAAATGTTTCAGACAAAAGTTGTTTGACTTGAAAGGGGACATAAGATGATATCATTGATTTAACCTTGGATAGTCCTCTGAAGGTCACGTGAAGGTCGGCTTCAATTTTTTAAATGAAACCCCCTATTTCTCATTACATATTCTTATAGCTCATTTTGAAAGCTTTTCAAAACACTATAACTAAGTTAGGATAAAGTTGTGCCGTCGATCGAGATTGCGATCAGAATGCAAAAGAGCGCACTGTCAGCGTGAATGTTGAGATAACCAATTATGTTATGATGGAGTGCTCTAGGAGAAAAAAAAGAACGGTTAAGTGATATTTTCAAAACAAGTATGTTTAATCTGAAATCATTGTTTTAGATCACTAATTTTGAATAGTCAAATTGAAATCAGAGTTGTAACTCGAATTTTTCCATAAAATACATTCGAGTTAACAAGTACAATTCAATTCCATTATCCTAATTTTTTAATTTTATATCTATAAATTTTTAGGTTATAATTTTTAGATTATGTATGTAGCAATGATTATTAAAATGACAATCCACTGTATTGCAACTTTCAACCTTATAACTTAATAAGTATTTAACGAAAAGTAACTTAGTTATAGTGTTTTGAAAAGCTTTCAAAATGAGCTATAAGAATATGTAATGAGAAATAGGGGGTTCCATTTAAAAAATTGAAGCCGACCTTCACGTGACCTTCAGAGGACTATCCAAGGTTAAATCAATGATATCATCTTATGTCCCCTTTCAAGTCAAACAATTTTTGTCTGAAACATTTTTGTCTACTGGGTTTAGTTTTCGAGATATTGGGCTGGATCATTTAAAATGGGACACCCTGTATAAGCTATATTATATATAAGTATATTAGGTTCCGGTTATCTCAAATACTGATAAAAATACTTTTAGTCAATGTATTTTCGCGTAATTAAATGTCTAGGTTATCCAAATAATATCGAGATTGTCGTTGAGGAACTGTGACCATATTTGTACGGCACTCTTAATCGGGTTTAATAACAATGATGAAAATATAATACATCCAATCCATGCGTTTTCGCATAAAAATAAGTAAAAGTTTAACAAAAAAAAGTATCGCTCTGCCTCATGAACCGTGATTAGTCATTGAAGTCGACTATTCAGGTTAAGAAGTTGGTCACAACGACGAAGTATTACGATGCAAGCATACACTGCACACACTGCAGTAAAATTTCTTTGCTTTAGGACCGGTATTCATAATCAGATCTTATATTCAAGGCCGTCTTAAGTATGATCTTAAGAAATCAATCAGAAGGCATTAGCGTCTTAAGATATTACTTAAGATGATCTTGAAATAAAAATCGATCATGAATACCGGCCTAGTTCTACCGGAATAGCGGCTCGTATTGATTCCGCATCCGCAAGTTCTGCTCAATGGGACATAGGAAAATGAATTCCTGCGGATTAGAAATCACATATACATATAGGGACATTGCCGACTGTGTTTTGTATATTCATTTTAAAATTTTGATTCACATTTTCGCCTTTCTGTATACTATATATACGACATTCATGTTCTGATCATATTGATCTCCGTATTTATCTGGAGACTTAATTACCTTTAGAATTATGTTCAAATTCCCACCCGTGCTATCTAAGTATCACTCTATTCTTGTTATTTATCGAATGTTAAACAAGAATGACATAGCATCTAGGTGGGAATCCGAGTATGACTCAATATGTTGATTAAGGTTCTGCGCACAAGATAGAAGGAATAGAAGGAATAAGAAATTAGGAACAAAGAATAAACGATTTTAACCTATCAGAAACCGTGTATCCCAATGAATCCGATTTCTGATAGGTTGAAATTGTTTATTCTTTATTCCTAATTTCTTATTCCTTCTATTGTACGCAGGGTCTAGCTATGCGCTTGTAGGAGATAGTTTTTTCCGTTTAAACCAACTTAACGAGGTTAGTTTTTATGAGAATATGTTGTACAGCTGATCACAGAAAGATGCAACACTTATTCTTCAATGGGTTTCGGAACGCAGTTTGCTCTCTGAGTGATTGATTCTTACTCATGAATACTCTATAAATAAGAACCAATCGGGTCGAAAAAAAAGTGTTGCAACCTTTCTGTGACCGGCTATACACGCAAGCATCGGCGGAATCTGCAAAAAAAAATAAGGCCACAGCACAGACTTTTGCATGACGCATAACGCGCGCATGATGCATAGCGCATAAGCGAATCAACTAATCAGGATCTTTCCTTTTCTCCCATTTGATGAAAAAGAAGAATTTCGATTGGTTGATTTCCTTATGCATTATGCGTTATGCAAGAGTCTGTGCCGCGGCCAATAAATTTGCGGAACAGAAAACAGTGGGATGGGCGGAATAAAGTTACGACCAATCACGAACGTTCCACAGTTCCGTATATCCGCAGTTCTGCATTCCAGGAGCGTATCCTGAGGATGCAGTCCCATGATGCAGAATTGACAACTCGTGATTGATCATGGCTTCATTCAGCTGATTCTATTCCGCTAAAATGTGTTTTCCTATGTTCCATGCGGAATTTCCGAAATGCGCAATTAGCGCTGATCAATCGCAAGAGCCTTCCCGTAGATCACTTTCATTAAAAGTAGGATAAGTATAGAGATTCTAACTCACTATGTGTCAATGCGTATAGGTATACGATGTATATGTGTGTGTATGAGGGAGTCAGGGAGAGGGAAAATGCATCACAGATACTGGGTCCGAGAGAGTGGAAAGCGCGTCACCGGAGGGTTCGTGTTAAAGGGGAAGGAGGGTTTATTCCGTCTCTCTTTCATCCGTTGCGTTCTCTCTTTAACCTATTGTCCTCTCTCTCCTACCCATTGTAGAATGCAGTTCACTTTTCCACTCGTTGCAGTCCTATACTTATCATTTACGCTGTCTCTTCCTCCCGTTGCGCTCTCTTTTCTTTTCTTCTTTTACGATTTTATTAAATAGATATTTGTTTTTTACAATTTTTTAATATGACTCGGCAATAATTTTAATTTAGCAACAGATAATATGTTTAGTAATACAAATGGCCAAGCGTTCCTAATTATCGAATCATTATTAAAACTGTTATTGAGTAACTCTATCGAACACTTATTAAACTGTATACATACTACAACTATCATTATTGATTGATTCTTAATTATAGGGGAAAGAAATTAAAATGCATTTAAAAAAATCTCATACTTTATTTTTTAAACTTTATATATTTCTTTTTGGCGTTGCGACCATCAGTTGTATATTTTAAATACATTTTGTAACGCACAATTCTTAATATGCTTTCCACATCGTACAGTATTAGTAACATCTAGTCAAAAGAAAACTTGTGTAAAATACATCATAAACTACTTACTTGTGTACAAATATGTTTTATAGATTCATTTAAATTTCTCAATATCAGTTTAGAAAAATTAGCATCGTATCTCGATAAAGATAAATTGAAAATTACGCGATCAGAATTTTTTAATCTCAGCGCGGAGGATTTCGATCTTCTCACACGTAAAGGTATATTTCAAGAGTTTGTCAGCAATCATGGGAGTCACATCAATGGACCGCATATCGATAATTCAATGCTTTCGCGCGTTATACTCAGACACGGAACGTAGAAGTCGATCCATTTATAATTTCCATTACGCGTAAATTGTTTCCACATATCGTTTTTCAATGATTGAACCATTCAACGACAGATGCCTTCATTATGGAATATGTTGAATAATGATTTATGTTGTGTTTTTTCAAGAGTTTTTGCATGTTTGTGTTATAAAATTCTTTTCCCATATCAGTTTACAAATTTTTCGGACATCTTCCATCATCTCGAATTATCTTTGCGATCGCTGTAGCCATCTCATTTCCACTCTTGGTTTTCAGCGGTACGGGCCATGCGTGCTTACTCAACACATCGATAACGGTAAGAAGTAGTGATAACCTTTGTTGAATCGTGTGTAAGAGGACATCTCGACCATATCAGCACAGGTCATCGTATCTGTAAACTATGACACGTCTGCGTGAAAAATTTTTTTTCGCCGGAGCGTGCAGTTCTTCCACCAGTCGCCACTTTTCGAGGTTTTTCTTCTCAGACATGTTACGTTATGTTATGATTATTGCTGTATAATGCGTGAAATATCACAAAGTTCTTACGAAAACGTTATTTATCGACATTTCGATGTCAATTAAAATGACTGTGTATCCACTCGTACGATCAATCGAAACCATCAACGTACCTCGTTTCAATTTATAATAAAACCAGCTTCATGAAGCTCCTCGATAATAGACAATATTTCGTTATCATGGATGTTGTGACCTGCGCGAGGCCTCAAGCAATCGGAGATCCATTAGCTCATTAGGATCGTCTCAATGAACATAATCGATTTTATTGTCATTTAGGGTCATGTTGCGTGGTATTACACTTTTTCCGATTCTTTTATCTGACTTGTTGTTTAGATTCCTGGCGCGTGGCATGCCCATTCCAACTTATATTTTACCTGACACCAAGAGTGCTATTATATTTTTATATTTGTACCCTTTGCTGCCCACTATTGAATTATCCGCTTTATAACTGCGCCTGTGAGCATTCGTTGCCAACAGTATACTTTTATACGCTAGTTTACCATCCTCTGTGTAAATAGTGTCATCGGGGATTCTTTTGAAAATTAATTCGTACAAACCACTTTTGTACTTTATTCCATCTACGATCACAAAGTCATTCGTGTCTATATCGAAATATTTGTCGCCAAGCATCGTGCACCGTTCTCGTTAAAGTATACACCATAAACGTGATCGATTTCCTTTTCTCTGTCACCACCGAGAAGCATGTTTACGTATTTTTGTCCAAATGCCCTCAATTAATTATGCAATTCCTCGAACTTGTCGTGTTTGCAAAGATTGTTTAACTAACAGTTTAAGCGGTTCATTGGGCGTTTCATAAACGTCTTCGACTGAGGAAACGTGCGAATATTCATATGATAATTCGTGTAGTTCAGGCGATGCATAATTGGAATTTGACGTAATATTCGATTCTTTTATACGTTGCTTTTTAGACGACGATGTTAATTAAAACCATGATTTATCCATCCAGAAGCCATCACAATCATTATCATCTTCATCATCATGAACATCTTTATTATCTTCAGATTTTCCTTTCTTAATATTTGTATCCTTTACAACGAAGACTTTTTTCTTAATTGATTGAGATTCATCATTAGCGGTGTTCTCGATCTGTTTTAAAGGTTCGACGATAGGCTTAAAGTGTTTTTCCAATGCTATATCTTCATCTATTTTATCCGGTTTTTAAAGCGCGATACTTTTTACGAATCAAGTCACTTGTTTTCGCAATTTATTTCGCTATCCTCTCGCGATCCTTGAGTTCTTTGTTGTTATCCATGTTATACTCGAAAGGAAATGTTGTGTAGTTAACGTATTGACAACACTTAACAATGTTAAGGTATCGTATCATTACTCATTAAATCCTTTTCTGTATCGTCCATTCACACTGTCTTTGTCCATTACTACGAATCCATACTTTTGTTGCCAATAACAACGACACAATTCGCAGAAATTCTCATAAGACATGTCGGTGTTTACATGATCATTGTATACATGTTTCAGATTGGTACCGTCCTGTTTGAATAGGATCAACAGATTTGCATTATCGTGTATAAGATGCTTCGGTACGTCTGATAGAAGCGGTCGACGTCCGCATGTCGACCCAAAGTACTCTCTGATCGCGTCTTGCTTGTCGCATGCCACATCATCGAAGACAAAAATGGAATTCGGAAGCGCCTCGTTCGATGGTACTATATCGTTATTATTGGAGAATGTAAAATAACCAATTTTCTCAATCAGTGCTAATAAATTCTCCAAGTATCGGTATTTGCAATGACATCGAGTATACGTACACATTCTCGAAACATATACCACGTGGACTTTCCAGCAAACTTATCAACACGTTTGTTTTGCCGCAGTTCGATGGACCGCAGATAGAATGATTCCGCGTATAGAAATTGGCAGCGTGTTTCTATGCTTGCGTATTTCTTTTTCAATCTGTACTTTATTGTCGACATTAATTACTTTGATCGTCTGCGATTGTCGCACGAATTTCATATCTTCTCTTTTCACGACACTGATAATATTGAAAAAAATGACATCGAGAGTGGATGTATTTATAGTAACGCGCAAAGTGAAACCGCTCAGTATTCAAGATGCTTCTTATCATGTCGGATAACTATGATGATAGTTTAACCGCTAAAGAGTTGGAATATATACCGAAAATTATTTTGCTAAGAGAGTTTAAGAATTACATAGATCAACTATGGGACAGATTACCCGAGCATATAAAGGCTGATTCAGAAGTTCAGCAACATCGTCGGTGCTTGAAACATAATTTAACCTGCCATCGATCGCATATTGATGGTCCAGTGCCGTTTATAAGAAATTGTAGCAAATGTCAATAACAACAACAAAAGGCTACGGTTTTTTAAATCATGCGATAAACGCACTTCCGATCGAGTTGCATATCCCCGGATATCAATTTTGTGGTCCAGATACGCATTTAGAAAAGCGATTGGCTAGAGGCGATCGAGGCATTAATCCATTGGACGCGGCATGTCGCGAACACGACATAACTTATTCGAGGAGCAAAGATCTCACGAAATGACATGTAGCTGATAAAATACTCGCTGAGGAGGCGCGGAAACGGATTACCGTGAAAGATTCGACTCTTGGAGAGAGAACTGCTGCCACAGCTGTTTAGGCGGCTATGAAAATCAAAACGAAAATTGATATGGATTTGAAAATAAAGAAGAAAAAGTCGATGAAAAAACGAATATTACCGGTGGCAAAACGCGGTAGTATCTTATCTATTCTACCGCTGTTGGGAGTCTGCGGCTTGTTGGTCAGCGGCGCGGAGAGGAATCGCAAAAGCTAATAAAGCTAATAAAAGATGATAATAAAGCCGCGCAACGTCAGTTAGAAGAACTGAAACGACATAACCGCGTCATGGAAGGTCATGGAGTTTACCTCGCTCCATACAAGCGTGGACGAGGAGTAAAAATGAACAATGGAAAAAATAAAAAAGATTGAAAAAAAACCGTTAAACAGTTGCCAAAAATACCGAAGGGTGTAACTACCAACTGCAACAACTGACAAAACGTATGCATATTCCATATTTCAGAGATATTTTTATGCATACTACCTTACTAACAGGAGATCGAAACGAGAGCGATATCGTAAATTTGGATAATGCTGATGGATCAGGTATTCATTGCGTATCCGGTAAGAGTAGTGTCATCGCGACCTGCTACTTTCCGGCCGTAGATTTGAGCGATAGTGATTACGAGCTCGGTCTGACGGACTTTGAAATCTACCATACGATATCTAATGTAAATTTATTGAATAATAAGTTTTATTTTGGCGAAGATGACAAAGAAATTATCATTCCCGAAGGATCGTACGAAACACATGACGTAAACAAGTCTCTAAGACGTGCAATTCTACAATTTCATCCTAATGATGTTGCGAGAGAGAAAACGCTTCCCAAAGAGGATGAATAGTACCCATTGATTATTCATGCCAATAACAATATAATGAAGAGTGAGATCAAATGCGCTCATCAAGTAAATTTCATCAAACTCACAATATTAGATCTCTGTTGGGATCTTTATCGAATCGTGTGTTGGAACCACGATAGTAGTTCACAAATCGGACATATCGATAAGTATCATCAATGTAAACATCATTTACATTGAATGCAACGTGACCGTGGGTGCATACAGCAACGATATGTGTGTGCACGCGATATACAAGTTTTCGCCGAGCATGTCACCAGGATATAAGATATCGGAAAGACCGACACAGATCATTTACCTTCCGATCATCGTACGGAGTATAACGGATCTGACGATTCGCATTGTGGATCAAGACGGACGATTTTCACGGAGAGGAAATTGTTGCCAGCGGGACGACAGCGATAAAAAATATTCGACCGTCCAGTAGAAAGAAACTCACTGCGTCGAACGTTAAATTTTTACAATCATTGAGCTTTGTTGTACGACAAATATCTGAGATGGCTGATATCTTGAATATTGGAGGCGAACCAATCTTTGACGATCGCATCAAGTTCGAATTTCACACGTACAATCCGTACATCAACACGACGTTTGGACATAGCGATGAGATAAGGATACCCATACAACAGCAGGATTTATACACGTTACCTTGTGAAAGCATTCTCTATGTCGAAGGTAGATTGACTTCAAAGGAAAAAAATGTACAAAAGCAGCCAAATCTTAGATATAATTGTGTGGCGTTCATGTTCGATAAAATTCGATATGAATTCAATGCTACGGAGATTGATCGCGGCAGAAACGTTGGAATAACTTATGAAAGGTTATGCAACATTTTCTAATGAAATTGCATATAGTTTGCTGGATTTATCGATTCTAATGATACCGCGAAAAAAAATCTAATGACAGATGATGGATACTTTAATTTTTGTATACCGCTCAGCATGTTGTTGGGCTTTTGCAAAGATTACAGACGTGTGGTAATTAACGCTCGTTATGAATTGATTTTGATACGAGCACATAAACACTTGCACATAGTAACACTTGCATAGTGGGAGATCCAGTGACAGAGGCGACGCTTGAATTATTCAAAGTAGGCAAATGCCTCACGTTGCGTTGAAGTTAATAAACTATCTATGCTGCGCGCTTTATGGTAGAGAGCGGACGATATCTGAGTATGAGTTTCCGTTCCTGGGAACTGTATGAATACTCCCTATTGCCGAGTACAACATTCCTGAGCAATCAAGACTGCGACTCAGCTGAAAAAACCACGATACGTTATCTTTGGTCTACAGAATGATAAAAAAAAATATCATGACAGTAAAACTTACTTCGACACCTGTTAACTAATGCAAAACTTTATCTAAATTCTGAATTTTATCCGTATGTGATGATCTGAATCTAGACTTTGACAAACGCAGAGCCGCTATTTTGTATTATATTTTGTATTATATTTTGTATTTACGTTTCCATATGTCTTACTATCAAATCCCTCGTGAAAGAAATAAACCATCATTCTAATTAAATTCCTTTTTGAAAGGTTTAGTAATCATTGACTCGCGACAAAACGAGTCCATCAGGAGTGGCACCGTGGATTAAAATTTGAATTCAAAGAGAATGTAACCACGCGAATATAACCACCTATTGCTTTATCACACAACCGCGTAATCGAATACAGCCCAATGTCAAATATAGTACGCAAGATTGTGTAAATTATTATCATCAAAAAATACCCTCCTCCTCTTTTTAATATATGAGATAAAATCCAAGATCTTTTGTGTCAAACACAGTCTCAAAAAGTCGTTCACCATGACTATACCAATGTGGATTTGCAAGGATTTATTTGGAAAGAAATTTGAAGGAAGTAGCGGTGTTGAGAAAAGGAACCATTCTCTCTCATTATATTTTTACGTCCCATGCCATGGAATTTCTTAACAAAGTCAGAAAAGTACTGCGCTTCTTGACTGAGTGCTTATCACCATGGATTGCAATGGAAAAACGGGATGATCCCATATAGCATGGCCAAACGCCTGATTGCAATGGCTGTAATTGGTGTGGAAGAAAGTGACGACAATAAGGCTCTTGTATACGTTAAAGGACGTGAAAAACGCGAATGGCTGACTGGTATACTCGATAGTGACGACTCGACAATTGAGATGCTGGATGCTGTTTACGAAGATATAGATTCTTTACAAAGTCTTGATATTATTAATACTGTACGATGTGGAAAACATGTTAAAAATTGTGCGTTACAGAATCTATTTAAAATATACAACTGGTGATCGCAACGACAAAAAAAAATATATCAGGTTTAAAAAATAAAGTATGAGATTTTTTTTAAATGTATTTTAATTTCTTTCCCCTATCCCTGTAATTAAGAATCTATCAATAATGATAGTTGTTCAATATGTATATAATTCAATAAGTGTTCGATAGTTACTCAATAAGTTTTAATAATGATTCGATAATTAGGAACACTTGGCCATTTGTATTACTAAACATATTATCTATTGCTAAATTAAAATTATTGCCGAGTCACATTATTAAAAAATCGTAAAAAACAAATATCTATTTAATAAAATCGTGTGCAAAAGAAGAAAAGAAAAGAGAGCGCAACGGGAGGAAGAGAGCGTAAATGATAAGTATAGGATTGCAATGAGTGGGAGAGAACTGCATCCTACAATGAGTAGGAGAGAGAGGACAATAGAGAACGCAATGGGTAAAAGAGAGAAGGAATTAAACCCCTCTTCCCCTCTAACATGGACTCGCTGGTGACGCGCTTTCCCCCTCTCTCGGACCCAGCGTCTGTGATGCATTTTCCCCCTGCCTGACTCTCATACACACACACACGCGCGCGCACATACACATCATATACGTATACGCACTAACACATAGTGAATTAGAATCCCTATATTTATCCTACTATTAGATCCACCGGAATAGCGTTTATCATTGGCTCGTATTGATTGCGTATCTGCAAGTTCCGTTCCATGGGACATTGGAAACTAAATTCCTGCGAATCGAAAATCACATACAGAGACATTGCCCTGTCTTCATTTTGTGTTCGTACCCATTTTGATTTTGATTTATATTTTCGCCTTTCTTACTATAATGAAAAATTAAAACCTAGATGCTGCAATCTTAACTAATCAAATTAAGTTCTATCAAATTAAAAAGTAAAACACAATACTGTTTCTTGTTATTTATACAAACTTACCTTTTTAAAAAAAAGGTTAAAAAAAGCGCTAAGCATGCATGCTTTTCGTGAAGAATCATTTGGGCCGGTTTCACTAACGCCAATTACTTAGCCGTGGAACTGACTAATTGTGTTTGTGTTTGCTGTTTAGTAGAATTGACCACTTATGGTTGACAGTTAATCATCGATTCGACTTAATCGAATTGGTGAAACCGGCTCTTTATATATAATACTAAGTATCCAACCCAATTAATAGTAGTTTTAATTTTTCTTCAAGGATATTCTTATTGTAGGTCTTCTTATTTCAATCTAAGTAATGGCAACTTTTATTCTCTGTTAAAAATTATTGTTCTTCGAAAAAAATTAATGTATCAAATGAAAAATTAAAACAGATGCTACAATCATAACTAATCAAGTTAAATTCTATCAAATTAAAAAATTAATAAAACTCAAATGGTATTGTCTCTTGTTATTTACTTAACTCTAATGATATGTATCATTCGTATAAAAGATTTCATATCAACAAAATTGGTGCCAAGTGAAATTCCTCAAAATTTTATGTAGTATTCGTAAAAAAGATTTCACTAATTGGGGCCAAGTTAAATTCCATGTAATTCGGATACCAAATTATATAAATAATATTAACTTTAATGATATGTCTAAAAAATAATAAATAAAATGCCAATTTGAGCCAACACTGGTTATTCGTGTGTATTTTATACCATTTATTCAAAGTGAATATTAAAACGTATACGTTTCTATCTACGGTCAAGGTCTTCTTCAGTACAAAGAAATTTACTTAAACTATTAATTACAATAATTACATAATGATAGCGCATACGAATATAAAACTATTAACATACAAAATACGAAAAAACTGTGATAGTGAAATCCGAGTTAATCTTGGTCATCAAATTACTAAATTTACTAAAAAAGAAAGAAAGAAATTTTTTTGTTTTAAATGGTATAAAATACACACAAATAACCAGTGTTAGCTCAAATTGGCATTTTATTTATTATTTTGTAAATTTTTCTTTAGAGCCTATTGATTATCTTGTTTTTAATGATATGTACTATTCTTTTAAAAAATTTGATATCAAGAATTAGCGCAAAGTTAAATCCCATTTCTTTATACTATGCCAAATTTCCACTGTGAAAAATACTCATTGGAACGTAGTTTAATTTATAGTGTAACAGCAGAATGCATTGTAATTTTCCATTCTTATTCTTATAATTAGCGTCATCAATAATAGATTTATGATTTTTATTTAGACTTAAGTTATAATTTTTTCAGAATTGACGATTTTTTAATTGAAAGTTTTATTGTAAAATAAGTACGACTATCAAATAACTTTTCGAAAAGTTAGAAACATTGACATATTTTACACGCTTGTATTTAGCTTTTGAGTATTTAACAACGTACACAGTGTAAGGGGAACTCCGAATTTGAGTCATCCTCAGCTTAATATAATAATAATTAAATAATATATCACATATTACAAACACGTAAACATCGCCAAAATTTTTCGATGGTATGTCGAATGTGACCCAACCAGTAAGGACTCCGTTTGACTCCTATTGCCTTGAATGATTTTCTTATTTAACTTCGTGTAAGACACAGTGTTAGAGGCTCCGCACAATAAAAGAAACAGAGAACAAAGAACACAGAATAAGAATTTCAATCTATTAGAAATCATGTATTGTGGAATACACAGTTGCTGATAAGTTGAAATTCTTATTGTCTGTTCTCTGTTCTCCATTCCTTTTATTGTGTGGAGCTCTTAACATTGTGTCTTACATGAAGTTAAATAAGAAATTCATTCAAGGCAATAAGAGTCAAACGGAGTCCTTACTGGTTGGATCACATTCGACATACCATCGAAAAATTTCGGCGATGTTTATATGTTTGTATATGCGATATTATTTAATTATTATTATATTAAGCTGAGGATGACTCAAATTCGGAGTCAAAACGTTCTTTAAATCTTATTGTAATTAAATGTAATTTCGTTTTAAAAACAACTTGCGTTTGACTCCTATTACCTTGAATGATTTTCCTTTTTAGATTGAAATCAAAGGAGTCTTTTAATATTTAACATTTTAGAAATTATTTTATCTTACACAAAGTGTTCCAACTATTACACTGTCAAAAACTAAATACAAGCATGTAAAATATGTTAATGTTACCAACTTTTCAAAAAGTTATTTGGTAGTCGTACTTATATTGCAATAAAACCTTCAAAAGTCGTCAAAAAATTATAACTTAAGTCTAAAAATCATAAATCTATTATTGATACGCTAAATATAAGAATGAGAATGGAAGACAATGCGTTCTGGTGTTACACTATGAAACTAAACTGCGTTTCAACAAGTACTTTACATAGTGGAACACAGTGTAACATCTCTGTGTTCCACTGTAAGATACTTATTGAAACGCAGTTTAGTTTCATAGTGTAACATCAGAATGCATTGTATATCTTCCATTCTTATTCTTATAATTATATTTACTGTATTAATAATAGATTTATGATTTTATTTAGACTTAAGTTATAATTTTTTGAGAATTAGTGATTTTGAAAGGTTTTATTGCAAAATAAGTACGGCTATCAAATAACTTTTTGAAAAATTGATAACATTGATGTTTTACACGCTTGTACTCAGTTTTTTACAGTATCGAACAGTGTAACACTGTGTCATAGTTGGAATACTTTATGTAAGACACATTGTTGTTACACTGTGTTACCTATGTAGTCTAACGTTGGAAAACACTCCAAAAAGCTAAGTACAAGTGTGTAAAATATGTCAATGTTATAACTTCTGAAAAAATTATTTGGTAGCCGTACTTATTTTGCAATAAAACCTTAAAAAATCGCCAATTCTAAAAAAATTATGACTTAAGTCTAAATATAATTATAAGAATAAGAATGGAAGACTACGAGGCATTCTGGTGTTATACTATGAAACTAAACTACATTTCAACAAGTATCTTATACAGTAGAACACAGTGTAACGTCTCTGTGTCCTAGCTGGAAAACAGCCTTTTACAGTGTTGAACAGTGTAACACTGTGTCATAGTTGAAACACTTTGTGTAAGACATGTTATACTGTATCGCCTGTATACATTGTTGGAAAACATCTCATGTCTTTAAAATTATCTAATGTCTTCATTCTTTTTTGGCGCCTCTGACGTTTCGGCGCTCTAGGACTTGAGAGTTAAAAGTTCATAAGTAAACGTGCTATTGCGAATATATTTTTACTGAAGAATTGTTTCAATGGCAGTCAATTCTTCTCATGAGTCAAGAAAAGAATTGTTTTTATAAAGGAACTCTTCAACCAATTACCACCGCGATTAACTAATCAATTGCAAGTAATAGTAATATTTTGTTAACACAGGAAGTAAAAATTATTAATTTCTCATTTGATACATAAAAAAAAGATAGATTAACGAATCGTATTTGCTGTTTTGAACAATCCTGCCGATTAAATTAATCGCTAATCGAGTTTATATGAGTCCGGTTGAAGTCATGAGTCTAAACGAGTTAAATATCCGAATCGTGTCTTAAATTTACTTCTTCCTCCAAACATTTGTTTTCCTCGTTAGCTATAGGAATTCGGAAGCCGTCCTGCCATCCCAGCTGATTTAGAATTATGTCTATGTTACGCGTCGCCATGTCGAGATTCCACTAATCGTTCGTGACAATTTAATGATAATGACAGCCAAAATTCGAGATCTTCCATGTAGCACAACCAGGCACAACATGACACCGTTTGTATTTGGTAGCTATAATAATTAACGACACACGAGCAAAAAGAAAGGCCTAGTTTCCATCGTACACTTGATATGGGTACTAACTTTCTATTGAATAGTAATTAGTAACTTTCTATTGAATGATCTTAATTTCGGCGATATACTGAAACATATACATGATATATGTATTTCATTAATCATTATGATGTGTATTGTATCAATGTAATACATCATTCTTTAAATACATTGCTGAAATTAAAATAATTTAATAGAAAAGTTACTAGTGAGTACGTGTATCAAGTGCACAATGTAAACTAGGCCTAATGACCCTTTTTAAGCCTTGTGTTCATGATGCTACTAATCCGAGTTCTCGATCCAAGGCCAGTATTCATAAGGTCTGTTTTTTATTGCATGTTTTTTACTGCACTCTGAACCGGTGCAATAGGTTGAAGCGAAACAAATATATATTTGTTTCACTTCAACTTATTGCACTGTGTGTAGCAGTTCAGAAAAAGCAGCAATAAAAAATAGACCTATTGTCAGTTCCCAAGGCTTAAACACAATAGGCACAGACAATAGGCACAGGCAACAAGGAATAACGAGCCATCTAATCAGAGCTCTGGGATATAATATCGAATTTACACACCAGAGCTCTGATTGGATTGGACGGCTCGTTATTCCCTATTGTCTGTACCTATTGCCTGTATCTATTGTGTTTAAGCCTTCATACTCAAGACTGTCTTAAGTTCAAGGCCATGGCACCTTCCGTAAGGGCCGTTCCACACAACTTGCATAGTCGCATAAACGTGTGCATAAAGAAAATCATCCAATCGTATTTTATGTTTGTCTTTATGACAGAAATGTGATTGGATAATTTTCTTTATGTATATGATTATGCAGCTATGTAAGTTGTGAGGAATGGTCCTAAGGCGCAGCACAGACTTTTGCATAACGCATAACGCAAGTGCATAATCAACTAATCAAAATCTTTCCTTTCTTCCCAATCCATGAAAAAGAAAAATTTTGCGCGCGCGCGCGCGCGATTGGTTGATTCCCTTATGCACTATGTATTATGTGTTATGCAAGACTCTATGCTGCGGCCATAAAACGGGGAACACAGACCTTTGCACAAAGCATAAAACATGAAGCATAAAAAATAAATAAGAGTCCTTTATTTTATGGAAAGGAAGGAAATAAAGGATTTTAATTGGTTCATTTTCTTATTATGGGTTAGGGGAATTACACGGTCCGGAATAGAACTGCGGAATACAGAATGCGTCATTAAAGCAGTCAATCAACGCTATTCCGCACTTTTCCATCACGTTTTGTGTACTATGTTCAAAGATGTATCCAGCATGAATATAATTTAAAAGTTACTAACTTCATGTTAATAATTTGCTTATTAAAATAAAATATAATTTTTCAAATTGTAAAAACAGTTATCACTTGTAGTATTTAATGTTTTACAATTAATATTTATAATTTCATAACAATTTTTTAAACTGCTTTAACGCATTTACAATCGCATCGTGTGAACATAGCACACAAAACTGGCGTGATGGAAAAATGCGGAAAAGGGCACACTGAAATCGCACGTAATGCATCATTATTTTTTTTTATCTTGTATTTATATTTATATTTATGCAGATTTTGTCATTTTGCTTTATTATTAGTCTCGACATTACACAATTCCATCATATCAATCAGCATCAAATTATTTTAATCTCTCAAAATACGACGGTTTATTACAAGAACAATGACGCATTCGCTATTCTGCAACATCAAATGCAGAATAACGCTGAGTGTTGTTTCAATGACGCATTCTCTATTCCGCAGTCCTATTTCGCACTGTGTGATTTCACCCTTATGCGTTATGCAAAAGTCTATGCTTCCCGTCTAACTATAAGACGTACAGTAAGAATGAGCCAATCACAATCGAGAATTCTTTTAAACTCTTAATTCTAATTGGCTGATTCTTTTTTATTGCCTCCGCACAATAAAAAGAATAGAGAACAGAGAATAAGAATTCATCAGAAACTATGTACGTATATTCCACAATATATGATTTCTGATAGGTTGAAATTCTTATTCTCTCTTCTCTGTTCCTTTTATTGTGTGAAGCCTCTTAAGATACGTTTTATGGTTACTGTTACGGAAAGTGTGTGCCATGGCTTTCAGTCTTGAGATGTCACGAACATTCAGAGGGCTCTATTAGCGTCTTAAGACATTACTTAAGACGGTCTTGAAATAAGAATCGACTATGAATACCGGCTCAAGTCCTGGAATAGAAATAGTTACTGTACTTTAATGACTGTAGATAGCATTATTTGAGTATATGATGTTAGCTGCTGCAAGTCGTAATTTATATAAATATTTTAAATCTCAAGGGATCATTCGGTTCCGGATGCTTTCCTTTACATACTTTCCTTTTCCAATGTATTTAATAATTGCATCAATTAGAGACGCGCCATTCTCCAACTGAAGAAAAAGTCATAATTTACATCAACATTAAGATATTAAATTTACAAATGAAATTCTAATTTTTTAAATACATTGAAATAAAAATAATATTTTAAAGTAAATATAAGTTTCCAATAATTACAATAAGATGAAAATGAACTCTCGAGATAACAAATAAATATAATTAGAAATTAATTTAGATTGAGATCTTAAATGTGACGCAGTTATTCGAGCATTATATGTGAATAGTATTTCTTAGATCTTAGGGTGCACATCCATGCAACGGAACGAGATCAGAACCAATCACGAGTGTTCCGAGTTTTCGTTACGCGGTTTCGATTCCCTTCATCTCCATGGAGCGCAATGAGCGTAAACGGAATCAACAGCAAGTCCATAAATGACGTTTAAATATTGTATTTGTCATTTATTTTTTATTATCATGTATCTAAGTACAGAATTAAATGCATTTTTCATTGAAAATAATAATTAAAGATGTTAAAAAGATATGAAATTAATCTTAATGTGATTGTAACCTTTATGAAATAACGATTTATGATTGGTTACACAAAGTCTGCGATGCGTTCATTACACTACATGGGTATTAGGGGTTCACGTTTCAACGTAACAAAACTGGCGGAATAACAATGCGTTTTTGTATAAAACGAAAAAATCTGGCAATTAAATATTGTGCCTAGTCCCGCGAAGTGAGATTTAATCGTTAAAGTTGACAACTATTTAATTTAAAAAATCTGTCATAGCCATGAAACACTGCGATGCGAGCATACGCTACGATTACATAATACCGCATCGAAAGAGCATAATTTCATTGAAATTGAAGGTGAGGAACGTCTTCTGGATAATTATCTAATAATTTATCTCTGTACTCATCACGTTGTTATTCCGTCAGTTTTATTATATTGAAACATGGACCCCCAATACCCATGTCTATAATGAGCGCATCGCAGACTTTGCGCAACCAATTATAAATCGTTATTTTATAAAGGTTACAATCACATTAAGACTAATTTCATAAATTTTAACATCTTTAATCATTATTTTCAATAAGAGATGGATTTAATTCTGTGCTCAGATACATGATAATAAAAAATGAATGAATGACAAATACAATATTAAAACGTCATTTATGGATTTGCTGTTGATTCCGCTTACGCTCATTGCGCTCCATGGAGATGAAGGGATTCGAAACCGCGTAACGAAAACTGCGGAACACTCGTGATTGGTTCTGTTCTCATTCCACGTTTCGCTATTCCGCTGCATGGGTCTGCATCCTTACATTCCTTTCATCCTTACTTCGGTTCCGTTCGACTTCGTCATTAGCGATGTTCAAATATTAGTTTCAACATTCGCAATTGCAATTATGTTCAATTCCAAGAATGCAACATAGGAAGCCTCTTTAATTTCATTGTGAATTTCGTTGTGAAGTCTCTTTTGCAATTAGTAGCGGCTAAATGATCACTACTGCAATTTTCGAATCGCACATTAAATACATTCAAGAAGAAATATAGATTGAGACGTATCCTTAAGAGAACTTGCGCTTACAGAATATAACTTTGAAATATATGTTGAAACTATATATTTGAACATCGCTAATGATGGCTCGAACTGAGCTGAAACGTTCGATTTTGTACAAACACATGTAAGATCTAAGAAATACAATTCACATAACGCTCGAATAACTGCGTTACATTTAAGTTTTCAATCGCCTGAATTAATTTCTAATTATATTTATTTATAATAAGTTCCCATACAGCACAGAAAGATTGTAGAAACATTGCAATATTGCATGGTGGTTGCGAAACGTTACTGAATCATTGTTGCAAAATTCTAACAATGTTAAGATGTCCGCTTTTTGTTATATTGCAATAAAACGTTCCAGCAATATTGCAATGTAATGTATTTGGATAAATTTTTTACGAAGACTCTCTAAAATGAAAACTATTTCTATATATATATCTCACTAACTTTAATTTTTCTACAAATCGCATTTTTAGTGATATGTGCTTTCCAAAAGTAATTTTTTATGATAAAATCATAAAATATTCCAATAAATATAGTATTAATTCTGAAGGATAAATTTATACAAGGATAAAGCATGTATATGCCTCGAACAAACTACACAAATATTATCCACATTAATATAATAATACAATCGCTTGATAAGTTAATCATGGATTAAGTTAATCGTGATTTTTTTTAAACCACTCAATTGAAATCGATTAAAAAATGACAGTATGAAATTTATCGATAAAGTTCGGGCGCGTTTATTCTTGCGTTCATATCAGACATAAATATATCATCGATCACATAATTAATATTTCGATAAATTTTCAGCAGTTTAATTGCTTATCATCTTATCCGATAATAATGCATTGATTGTATCCAAACTTGATATTATACAATCTTTTGATTTTATATTTAAAATAAATATAAAACTTAGCTAATGAAATGGCCATCAAATAATAGATCAATAAATTTTTTATTTAAATATAAAATGAATTATATTAATTATTATATCATACAAACGGCTGTTAAACTAAAAGACTGTACTACATAAATATTGTAAAAACTTATATTTTTATATTATTGTAATAATTAAGGAATTACAATAAGATTGGAAACAAGACCGTTTAAATAACATTACTTTAAATACGAAGCGCCACTACGATCTGAGTGTTGAGATGTTGAACTAATATATATATTCATATAAATGAATTAATTTCAGAAATGATAATTACGTGCCGATATGGCTGTCGGACTTTCAACGCAATCAATCTAAAATATTAATAATCCCCCCAAATTTTCCCAAATTGATCTTAAAAAACTATATTAAACTTATTGCGAAAAATATTACCTCAGCCGGGAGTCGAACCCGGATCTTTTGCATTCCGTGCGATCGTGGAATCGACTCCCGGCCGAGAGGGAAGAAAGGAAAGCCGAGAAGAAGAACCAACTCGAGCGCTGCGACTAACGCTCGCAACGCTGCAGCGTATACATGCACATTTGCGGAAGTGAGCGGAAAAATGGCGGAACCAATCAGAGAAGAGAAAAAACGCTATCCGCTTGTGTTCACTGCGAGATCGACATCAATTACTGCTCATTCGGTAATTGTTAAATAAATACTCATAGTGTATATTTTCTTAGTTTCCCGTATTCTAACCTAGCAACGCGATACCGATATCCGAGCCGTCTTACGCACACAATTACGTCTCTATTTTGTAATCTATACTTTCTAAATAATCATTCAAGTTTGTATTAAACCGCCTTATATGCATATGAGTCAGAATCAACGAGTAACATTCATTCGCAAACTTAGCGATTTCCCGCCAATTGTCCTTCGCCGTTGGTCATCGCCGACGCCCAGACACGCTCGGCACTACATTGGGCACAGCAGCCACAATATAGTCACAAATTGGTAACCCCGACGTGATTGCGTAGCGTTCTATTTAACCTAACGCGCGCGTCCTAGCAAGCTGCAGACATGGCTAGTGACTCAGGTGATCCTTCCTCGGACAATCAGGACAGCGGTGCATCATCGTGTATAGTTAAAATGCCTGCACTTACACGAGTCGGAATCAGATCCATGCCGTTCTGGAAATCGAAGCCAAACTTACATTCGTACAGATGGAAGCTCAATTCCTTACCGCGGGTATAACTGTAGATGAGACGAAATACAATTATGTGATACAGTGCCCTTGACGACGATTCTTTGACTGAAGTTAGCGATATCGTACTTAATCCGCCTGCGATGGATAGATACGCCGCGCTCAAAGATAGATTAATTAAAAGCTTCGCGGATAGCGCCAAAAAGAAACTGCGTAAGTTATTAAATGAGGTTGATCTAGGTAACCGCCGCCCGTCGCAATTGCTCCGTCGGATAAGAGATCTTGCGCAAAATGGCGTATCAGAAGAAGTGCTTAAATTTTTATGGCTGCAGCGTCTATCACAAGTGCAGGCTATATTACTAGCAAGCACGAAGAGCTATCGAAGAGCTATCGCAACTAGCAGACCGAATAACAGACGTGCTATCCACTGGCGTTAACGCTGTCGCAGCAGTTACACCGACAAAAGCCAATTCAGCAGATTCGCAAATATCCGCGCTTCTAGATCGAATGGAGAGATTGGAAACTCGTTTATCGTGTGACAAGTCACGGGCCTCACGGAATTTTCGTCGCAAAAACCATTCAAGGTCACAAACGGACAGCAAGCCGTGCTGGTATCATCGACGTTTTGGCGGAAAAGCTACCAAGTGTACGCAACCTGCAGCTGCAAGCCAGCGAAATAAGAAAACTAGAAGCTGAACTATCCTCGGCGGCAGATAGTTTGGCCGTGGAAGCTCGCCGTCTCATAGTCAAAGACCGTATCACTGGCATCCAATTTTTGGTAGACACTGGAGCGGATGTCGATCATTCCTGTCTCAAGACGCGATCGTACTTACATTGCAAACAGGTACTCTACGCTGCAAATGGAACGATCACCCCCCCCCCCCGTATGGACAAAAATTACTCCAGCTTGATTTGGGATTCCGTTATGTTTTTCAATGGCCTTTCATAATCGTCGAAGTGGACACCTTCATTATCGGCTCAGATTTTCTAGCACGTTTCAACTTGCAACCTGACATACGAGAGTTTAATCGACGGTAACACGTTTCTTAAAGTCTCTGCTCAGCTTGTCAGCAAAACTATTTCTCGGTTAACAGTGTTTGCCGACGATTGCTCATACAAAGAGATTCTAAGCAAGTTTCCTGAAATAACTAGAACGTCGATCACGCACAAACAAAATCGCACACGGAGTGGAACATGTAATCGAAACAACGGGTCCTCCTGTGTCAAACAAAGCCAGACGACTCTGTCCAGAAAAACTCAAGACAACTAAACAAGAATTTGAGTACATGATGCAACAAGGCTTGAGTACATGATGCAGACCTTCCAAGAGCCCTTGGGCTAGTCTACATCTTGTGTAGAAAAAGAATAGCGATTGGCGTCCGTGTGGAGATTACCGCAAACTCAATGAGATAACCGTGCCAGATCGTTACTCAATTCCGTTCTTGCAAGACAGCACACATTTCCTGCATGACAAAACCGTGTTCTCTACGATAGATCTAGTGCGTACATACCAACAGATTCCAGTCCGCGAATCGGATATTCCAAAAACCGCAATCATTACACCGTTCGAACTTTTCGAATTTCCTTATATGACATTCGGACTTCGTAACGCAGCACAAACTTTTCAAAGATTTATGGATTGGGTAACTGTAGGACTTGACTTCTGTTTTACTTATATCGATGACATTTTAATCGATTCGCAGGACGAAACGCAGCATAAGGAGTAACTAAAAATACTGTTCGACAGACTTCAACAGCATGGCATAGCAATCAATCCAAATAAATGTGTGTTCAGACAGAAAAGTGTCAGCTTCCTGGGACATATAATCAGCGTTGAAGGCATCAAACCTTTACCCAAAAAAGTCCAAGCTATCGTTGAATTTCAGGAACCAGCTATAGTCAAAGGATTTCGACGTTTCTTAGGAATGCTCAATTTCTACAACCGGTTTCTCAAAGATCTCGCAAGCATGCAAGCACCATTGCTAAATGCAATCTCGGGACGTAAACAATGCAACAACAATGCGAAAATAGAATGGACTCCTGAGCTCAAACAATCCTTTCAACGAGTTAAGGAACATCTCGCTCGCATTTCCAGACAGCAAGGCAACACTCTCGTTACAAACAGACGCCTCAGATAAAGCAATCGGTGCGGTATTGCAACAGTACAGCAACGGATTTTTACAGCCAGTCAATTTCTTTTCAAGGAAGCTCACGCCTACGCAAATAAAGTATAGCACATATGATAGAGAATTATTGGCTATCTATGCGGCTATCAAACATTTTCGATATGCTAGAGGGATGAAACTTTCACGTTATCACGGACCATCCTCGTGTATGCATTCAAGAGGTACGCAATTAGATCAAATGTCGCCAAGACAAACTCGCCAACTACTCTTCATTTCGAAGTTCATAACCGATGCACGTTTCAGGCGTCGAAAACATTGTAGCAGATGCATTATCTCGCGTCGACACTGTCATGATGCCAACTAGTCTCGATATACAAGAGATTGCAAAAGCTCAAGCCTCGGATAACGAATTGCAACAACTGAAGCAATCTACATCAACGTCTTTGAAGCTCAAAAAGTTTACCTTATCGGAAACAGCATCTAACATTTACTGTGATACTTCGGAAGAAGAGATCAGACCTTACATTCCTGGATCATTACGAAGAGTTTTTGACATGGTGCATCAAATATCTCATCCAAGCGGCAGAGCAACTCACCAGCAAATTGCGCAAAAATTTGTGTGACCCTCCATGGCTAAAGACATTAAAGAGTGGGCCCGCACTTGTCTAGTATACCAGCAATCTAAAATTCATCGGCATAACCATACCTCGCCTACCAAAATACCAGTATCAGATACTCGTTTCGAGCACGAACATATCGATATCGTCGGTCCTCTACCTTCATCCAAAGGTTTCAGGTATTTATTAACAATGATTGACCGATTTAGTCGTTGGCCGGAGGCTATTCCATTACATAATTGTACAGCAAATACGATGGCGAAGATGTTTTTCACTCACTGGGTAATCAGATTTGGAGCTCCACGCCTGATCATGACTGATCAGAGCTCGCAATTCGAAGCGCAGTTGTTCGACACATTAACCAAACTCGTCGGTTCTAAACGTTGTCGGACAACTGCATATCACCCAGAATCTAATGGCATCATCGAACGATGGCATCGCTTTTTAAAAACTGCATTAATGTGTCACGGTGAAACTCAATGGACAGATACACTGCCAGTAATATTACTCGGACTAAGAATTTGTTTCAAAGAGGACTCTAGACACTTCTGTAGCGGAATTAGTTTACTACGCTCAAAGTACCGGGTGAGTTTTTCTCCTCTGAAGAAATGCCGAGCGACCCACGAATTTTTGTCGAGGATTTCTGCGTAATTATGCAAAAGTTACGGCCTAGACCAACCTCTCATTATATTAGACTTAAGTTATTTTTCCATAAAGATTTGTATAACTGCTCTTATGTCTTTTTCAAAGCAGCAGACGTCCCCTGGACCAACCGTACACCGGACCGCATAAAGTATTAGAACGTATTCGGACAAAGTCTTTGCTACAGAAGTCAATGGCAAATGTATCAACGCCACTGTCAATAGACTTAAGCCCGCTTATTTAATAATTCAAGACTTAGAAACTATTCCGTCCACTGCGTCCCCGTCTTCAATTAACATTCCAATGCAATGTGAACCAAAGACATATCCTGGTCCAGCAACCAAGCGAAAGACTGTTAGATTTAAGGATTAAGTCGCGCAATATTACATTAAGCGATCAACAAGCATAAGTTTCTGTTTGTTTCATTTAATTTTATTTTCTGTTATTTTCGTTCTAGCGATAATTTAATCGAACATTTAATGTATTTCTTTCCTTAACACTGGGAGGGGAGTACTGTGGCGTTGCGAGCGTTAATCGCGGCGCTCGAGTTGGTTCTTCTTCCCGGCTTCCCTTTCTTTCCCTCTCTCTGGTGTCATGGCGTTCTGCGTGCGGACCTCGTGTAAGCCTCTGCGATAGTTAACCTGTTAAGACTCGATAAGATTAAGAATCACCTTGTGTTCATTGCGAGATCGACATCGATTACTGCTCATATCATTCGGTAATTGTTAGCGCCGTCAGATAAATACTCATAGTGTATATTTTCTTAGTTTCCCGTATTCTAACCTAGCAACGCGATACCGATATTTGAGTCGTCTTACGCAATCTCATCTCTATTTTGTAATCTATACTTTCTAAATAATCATTCAAGTTTGTATTAAATCATCTTATATGAGTCAGAATCAACGAGTAACATTCATTCGCAAACTTAGCGATTTCCCGCCAATTCCTTTGCCGTTAGTTAGTCATCGCCGGCGCCCAGACACACTCGGCGCCACATTGAGCACAGCAGCCACAACGTAGCCACAACGCACCGGTAGGTGACGTCCCCTTCGGCGCGCGGCGCTACACACTCGTACCGAAGTGCACACATATGTGTTACTAGAAACGCGGAGAAGGTGAGGAGCGCGAAGCGAGAAAGTAGTGAGGGAGGGCGCTTCAATATTCTGTCCATAACGCAAGGCGCACGATTGAGAGAGAAAGCGTAATTGGATGTCGGCTCACGATATCCTTTCGCTGTCTCATACATTTGTTACTAGTACGAGTGAGTACCCCGGTATCTCTCGCTCGCCAATATTCATAATAATACTTTTAATACGCAAAATGTTGTAATTATGCATAAAAAGTTTTAATACTGTAAAAAATTTTTGTGCATAATTACAACATTACGTGTAATTTTGAGACTCATTCTAATAGCTTTGCATGCATTTATAAATTTGTAGTGTGCAAATGAAGTTAATATTTTGTATCACAAGATTGCAAAATTAAATTTATAGTTAAATTTAAGTTTATAGTTACATATAATAAAATAAATTAAAAAATATGATGCCGCGCGTCGAAGCCCAGGGAATATCATTCCTGCCGATGCGTGTACTATCATTGCACATATGGGGTGCATTCGTTTACGCAGCGGATAACGCAGAGAGTATCATTTAATCCTTGTTTAACACTCAGTGAACAACAAGGATAAAGTAATACTTCTGCGCTAATCGCTACATATACAAATGCAGGGACAGTGTACACTATTGTATGTATATACACAGCCATTTACACTCGAGCGAGTTTTCTGTGTGTCAGAAGTAAGTTGTCCGTTTGCTGGTCATTTTATTCGGCGAGTCATTCAAAGTGAGAAGAAGGAGAGGTGAGTGACGAATGGATTGCAGTGGAATTATGAATTCTTTTAATGAAATATAAATGTGAATTTCTTGTATAATCATTATAACTTAACCTATTTGTTTATTAATAAATTAGAGTTATAATGCCTAGCTATGTAGCAGATTATTGCACAAATTCTGCCAAAAAGAGTTTTAAGATCCGTTTTCCTCAAAAAGACCATATATGTAATACTATCATATTGCTAATGCCAATTAAGAGTTGACGAAAACACCATGGAGCAAGCGATATCTATCTCTCACTTAAATAGTGTACTCGCTTCAGTACGTGCATGCGCGCATTTTTAATCAATTTTATTATGTCTACACTGATCCGCGTCCGCATGTATTTATTGCGTCATATTATGTATATGATTATACACGTGTCCAACATTGTTGTTTATATAAAAGAGTTTAAAATAAGAAACAAAAATGCGACTTTGTTACTTATGCCAGTGTATGCGCACACTCGAGATATACTGCGGAAGTGAGAGATCCGATATTCTCTATCTTGCGATCTTCACACATCTCTCACTCCCAAAAAGAGGCTGCACAATATAAGATTATATATGAAAAAGACGAAAAATTTGTGCTGAAAACACAGGACGACAAGACTGATCTTCATCTAATAATTCAATGTTATATAAAATTAATAAGAACTTGTTTTTGTGATTTTTTAGTATAAATAAATTATTATATTAAACAATTATATTAAACTATATTGTATATTATTCCAGCTATATTTTAATGCAGAAAATGTGATCGAAACTGAATCGAAGACTGAAAATGGCAAGCGTATGCTGAATAAATACTATTCCAACTGTATTTGATAAATTCGTACTTTAGAATATACAGAAAGGTATATATAAGATATATTGATTTATTATTTTGTATTATTATGCAATTCTATCACTGATAATGTTTTGAATGTAAATTGATAAATTGTATGTACACTATAATAAAGTACTTGTATACCTAATAAAAAATTAAATATACTCATAAAAAGATAGTTACTCTTAAAAAAATCCTATTTTTAAACTCCTTCATTTTTATACTATTTATTTTAACAAATTTATTAAACAAATTTAATTTTCATTCTATTTATATTTACCTCTGTTATCATTCTTTTTTAAATTTATTTATTAAAATCATTGACTCTCTCCTTCTGCATTCAGCAGAACATTTATATATAATTGTTGAAAGTCTTCTTTGCGTTGATTGAATTATATTTTTAAATTTAGAAGAATAGTCTTATCTTAGCAAACATTCTGCTGAACGCATCCATTGTTATAACAGTCAGAAGCAATGAGATCGCGACACTTTTTTTATGACTTTAAAAATACGCGATCAAGTTTAGGATGCAAATCCCTCTCATGTGCAATGAATGAATTTGATCGTATGAGGTTTGTCAAATGTCTATACAATGTAGTCTATACAAATTTAAATTACATGCCGCGCGAAATCAGACATCTTAACTTCTAAAATCTCCAATTTTAACACTTCTTAACTCGATTTGTCAGATTCTTTCGTTTTGAATAAAAACGCATCGAATGAGTATATTTTTATTAAGATTTTAAATGAGGTGAGGTATTCTAAATAATTACCGAGAATATGAAATTTCTTTGTGAATTAAATATACACATTTTGTCATCCATGCGTGATATTTATAATTAAACATGTTGAAATTTAAATTCCAAAATAAATAACACACAGTGATACATAGCAGAAATCTATTAGCTGCATTCAACGGACTCAACAGTTGAGTAAGCGCTCACGGGAGCAGTTCAATTGCACTGTAACAATTGAGGCTTGCAATTGCCCACTGCCAGTCACAGCGACTTCTGCCTAGGGAGTTTTTTATTTTTTTTCTAGTGCTGTGATTGGCTTGTGCTCAATTAAATTGTAGGCAATTGCCTCTCGTTATTGATATATTCTTCCAGATCTAAAATGCTGATAGGATGATCTAAAAGAATACACCAATAACAGTGAGCGCTCACTCAACTGTTGAGTCCGCTGAACGCAGCTATTTGATTTGTTCACGTCGCATGGTCCAAATTAACTCAGAGAGCATTTGGATCACAGGTAAAATGGTGGGTAGAGCAGTTAGATTTATGTGCCCCAACGTTCAGTGACACAAACGGATTTAGGACAAGTGAGCATATCACCTAATCTAATCCGTGAGACCACTTGAGCGAGTCAGACATGTGCCTTGTTTTGAGTGTTTTGTGTTACCTCGATTATTTGAAAAGCATTTTTAATAAATAAATATAAAAGTCATATTATATTTTATATTATATTATATTTTATTATATTAATATTATTTTATTTTATTTTATTTTATTTTATTTATTTATTTTATTTATTTTCTTTTATTTATTTTATTTTTTATTTTATTTTATTAATATTGTAATATTATATTATGTTATATTATATTTTTATACTATATTTTATATTACATTTATATTACAAATGCATTTATTAAATCCGTTTTTATACAAAATAAATAAATTTAAAATATTTTTTTCGATACAGTACGTTTTCAATCATTACGCATGCGTGCGTAACATGTCCCAACCGCACCACCTTCTAAGATGAGGCAAATGGGGCGTGCTCTTAAGAACTGCCGCACACAAAATTCCGTAACAGTATGCGTAAGGTGTAAACTTAAGCCGATGAATCAATCAGGATGCTTTAGATACGTTTTAGATACATAATCTAATGGAAATGGAATTAACAATAAACTTATCCATAACCTTGCAATAAGGTGAATTTCAACCAGTTGAAACTTGTCTTACGGATAAGTTTACTGCTATTTCTATTTTTGTTAGAGTACGTAAATCTAAAACAGTATCCTGATTGGCTCATCAGTTTAAGTTCACGTCTTAAGGTTACTGTTACAAATTTTGTCTGCAGCAGCCCTAACCCCGAATCTACAATAGATTTTTAAGCCTTAAACCATAAGGAATGGACGAATCACAATCAATTATTCTCCTCGCATTCGACTGTGAGTTGGTTAATTTCTTACGGCTTAAAAGGCTTACCCTTTAAAGTATTTTTAAAGTATTTTTAAAGTTTTAAGTACATTTTTCAAAATTCAAAATAGCGGACAGAAAATTAAAAAATTAAAAAATTAGTTTTGGGCTGGAAAATGGGGTCAAGTAAGTTTCATTTTAATTTTAATTTTTTAATTTTGATTTCAAATTCACAATAAGCGAAAAAACCTACTTGACCCCATTTTACAGCCCCAGAACAAATTTTTTAATTTTTTGTCCGCTATTTTGGATCTGCCATTTTAAATTTTTTTTAATTTTAACTTCAGATTCATAATCAGCGACTCAAAAAACCTCTCATACTTCATTTTCTGCTAATTAATTATTGTTGATTCACAAGTTATTGTTGAGTCACAATCACATTTATATATTGTTAAAAAAGGATGAATTTTTCTAGTTTATTTATAAAATACATTTCGTTAACAATAGGAATGTTTCCACGGTTTTTTTTATAATAATTGATGTTCTAAACACTGATAATGTTTTTTTCATTGTAGTAATATGTTAGAAACTGTATGAAAAACATAAAAAACTGAGATTAAAAAGGTCACATATGTGGGATACTGTACCGCAATGGATTAAAGCTTAAAACACCTATTGTAGATCCGGACCATCGACATATAGTACTGGACGGAACATTAACATCGAAACCATCTTGGCAGACCTAGAAAGAGATAGAGCGGTTACAGGAATAGTAGTGAATCATATAATCAAGGGCCTTGAGATATTAAGTTGATATATCTGTGCTCAGAGTGTTACTTTTGTATAAAATACACGTAGAAACCATATTTTAAGTTTTATTTTGTACCTAATAATTAATAATAATTAATGCAAATTTATAATTATCGTACTGCTAGTCAATACTGTAATGACTCCTGACTTTAAAGAATACACTACTATCCTCCTTCTCCTGAAACATAATTCGACAATAGGACAAGAGTAGAAAGAGAGTTCCGTCCCTTAGTTCCTACCTTAATCTTTCTAAGTCCGTCAAGACGAAAGATCAAAGAGATTTCGCCACATGCTCCGTCCAGTACTAGAGACCTTATAGTGTAATAGAGATTCGCAAAGTGTCACATGATCAATATATTTCTCTGATTGGCTGGAGTAATTTGTAGTAGCTGCCATATTGAATAACTATCAATATACTCAACATCGACTCCTGTCGACTGCTGTGGAATAAAGTTAGTAAACTCATCCTTCAATGTTTTGATAGTAAATTCAATATGACAACTACTACGAATTACTCCAGCCACGTAGCTCACGTGATACTTAGCAAATCTCTATAGGGTCTCTATCCAGGATATCAATCATGAAACTTTATCTCTAAGAAGGAAAGTGAAAAGTGAAAATTTTCTCCATTAATTTCAATGGTAAAAATTTTCACTTTTCACTTTCCATCCTAGGAATAAAGTTTCATGATTGATACCCTGATAGAGACCCTACAGAGATTTGCAAAGTGTCGTGAGTGATATATTTCTCTGATTGGCTAGAGTAATTCGTAATAGCTGCTATATTGAATTTACTATCAATATACTCAACATCGACGTTTCACGATTGATACCCAGTACTATATATCAATGATCCGGACTAATTGATCCATGAAATATGCTCTAAAGCTAGTCACACACACTTTCCATAACAGTAAGTTTTTCAACCAATTGCTTGATTGATAAGGCTTAAACACAATAGACATAGGCACAGGAAACAGGGAATAACAAGCTGTCCAATCAGAACTCTGGGATATAATATCAAACTTATACACCAGAACTCTTATTGGATAGCTCGTTATTCACTGTTGCCTGTGCCTATTACCTGTGCCTATTGCCTGTGCCTATTATGTGTAAGCCTTTATGGTTACGGACGACCGAATCGAGCAACGCGATTGATCGAAAACTTACGTTATTGTTACGGAAAGTGTGTGTGACTAGCTTAACGCGACGCCAACATCTAGTCGCCATATTGGATCCGGTGACGCGAACGTATTGGAGCGCGTTGAATATTTTGGAACGTGCGACGTGAACAAACTAGAGAGCCTCTCACAGGGAGAGAGACAAATTGCGTCACGTGACCCGTTTCCTCTGATTGGACCTGGTAATCAAGCTCCGTAGAGCCATGATGGGGGTATGCTGTTTAAATTAGATGACTACAAAAGCAATACGCTTGTCACCTTGTGTTGCAATTTCCTTCTCAATTAAGATCTTTGTAAGTGATACATATTATTAATCTTGGAAGTATGTACCTTTTTCTATTGTACATATACGTATACATGAAATAAAATTACGAATTTTTACATTTCAGATATCAGAATTTGTGCATATTATAAAATACCTGCCAGGTGCAGTGCTTCCAAATGCACGAACTCTAATGAAGATGGATATTGCTGCACAATATTTGCCCAAGATCCAAGCTTGAGACAAAAATGGATTAATGCTGTTCGAATTCCTGATTGAAAACCTTCAAAATCAACTGTGATATGTAAGGTTGATACCGAATCGTGTATACAAATGTTTTATAATGTAATTCCCGTAATCACCAACAAAAGTAATCAATGTTATAATTTCTCACTCAATATATCAATATATTAAATAAATTCAATTAATATATTAAATTAATAAATTCAATATAATGAGAGTATATGTAAAGATAATATAGTTGCATGAAAAATTCTAACATATTGATTACATTAATGATAGTTAGTGAGGCAGATATGTTTCTCTAATGTATATTTCTTATTTTTTAGGTTCATTTCTTTTCATCAGAATTATTCTGCGTAGCAAAAAAGTTAGGAAAGGTGCCATATAAAATTTGTTTTGCAAATGCGATGAATCTGTAAAATTAGAAGAAAAAAATTGAAACGTATTATTCATAATGATACAGTAGCGGCAAAAATTATATCACCTTTTGGTTTTTTAAGCATAATTTTTTTTAAACTGTATAGATCTCTATCAAATTGTAATATGTTTTAATAATAGATATAGTTTACTGAACAAATAACTTTTCATCAAATAATAAAAACAACAACTTGTAAAAAATTAATTTTATTTAAAATCTCTAAAATATGTCAAATTTCATAATAAATTTTTAATTACCATAACGAAAATAAATGTCTTCAAAATGAACAAAAAATTCATAATTTAGATTGTACTCTAATATTTTGTAGCAAAACCCTTGACATCGATTACAGGCAGCGTCTGGACATAGAATCGATAAGTGCGTCAATTGTCGACTGAGAGACTTCTTTCATTCTTCCTCCAATTGGGCGAATTTTTCTGCCGTATTTGTAGCTCGCTTACTAGCTAAACGTCTCTGGAGTTCATCCCACAACGATTCGATGATATTTAGGTCGGGCGATTGGCTTGATCACTCTAAAAGAGTTACTCGATGCTGTCGAAACCACTTCCGCACTTTAGCCGCGCGATGCTTTGGATCATTATCTTGCTGATATATAAAGCCACGACCAAGGAAACGCTTTGCGTACGGAAGCATCACATTCTCGAGGATGTCTACGTATATTTTTTGATCTATTTTGCCGTCAATCCTATGAAGGGGACCCATTCCCTTTGCAGAGAAAGCACCCCACACCACCTCCGTATTTCATTGTAGGAAGTTGGTACTTGGGGTCGAAGCGCTTACCTTTAGGACGACGAATCCATGTTATTCCGTCAGTACCAAATAACAAAAACTTACTTTCGCCGCTCCAGACGACAGAGGATCACTGCTGAGATGTCCAATTAAGATGAGCTTTCGCCCATTCCACTCGCACCTTCCGGTTCTTGGCGGAAATAAATGACTTCTTTACGGGTGGTCGTCCATGTAGTCCTGCGACCTGCAGACGATAACATATGGTCCATATGATTGGACCAGACTCACCAGAAATTAATATTTCTTTGGCAATATCTGATGCCGTGAAACGTGGATTGCTGCGGGATATGCGGAGGATGTTGCGATCAATGACAGAAGAAGTACAATGCGGTTGCCCGGTTTTCTTCTTTTTGACATAACCTCCCTGGGCCTTCCAACGCTTCAGCAATTTGGTTACCGCCGATTTAGAAATGCCAAACTATTGTGCGAGCTCTTCGTGCGGTCATCCTTGTTTGCGGCCTTCTATGATAGCCTTTTCGTTTGTCTATATCTCGAGCACCATGGATTTTTGCCATAATGTGAAACACTAAATTTACTGCTAAAATTAGGTTAAGACCGTAAGAATAATGGCTGCGACATGAAAAACAAAGAAAGCACAAAAGTGCGATTTTGCCAAAATCAATAAAAAATTCAAAAATCATGTAACATTGTCAAATTTTATTACACTTCATGTACAAAGTGCATCTACCATCAAGTATCTACTGTAAAATTTTGAGCGTATTTGATACTCTTTGACGAAAGTTATACTCAAAAAACCAAAAGATGATATAATTTTTGCCGATACTGTAGTTGTTGCGTAAAAAACTGTCAATTTTATGTGATTGAATTATCAGTATTTTTCTTTTCTTGTTATAGATGTGACAATTTATGATAATAAATATATTTATAATAATAAATATTGTGTAATATTAAAAAATTTATGTTGAATAAATATTTTATATTTTTCTTGATTAATGACATATATATTTTTTATAATGTTTGTAATTAATCTTTGTTAGGGAGAGGACCTCGATGTCCTCGTTGCGTTATGTGAAACGCTGTAGTCGGAGACTTGTGTTTCATGCCTTGTGGCTTGTCTGAAGGAATTGGTTGCGCGTGATAAAAGCTGAAACCTTGCCTTGATATAAAATGCTTTATTATTTCTTGATTTGCACTCGCGTACACTGTCAGGTCAAAGAATAAAAAACGGTTTGTGCACCGGTCTTGTACGTGTTCACCGCAAGGAGATCGCACACGGAAGCGCCGAAAAATCTAGAAGCGTGGCGGATCTGCACGCAAGCAGCATAGTCTCGCGCATGCTCTCCCCCTCGGTGGGCCTCATCAGCGACACAGCACACCGCAACCATGCCGCAATCACATCGCAATCACTTCGCAAGCCAACGGGCTGGTATCACACGCTGAGCTAAACACTGACACGCGCTAACATACCGCCGCCCTTGAAAGAATCGCCTTTCAATAAATACAAAATGAATATGTTTGATCAACAAAATAACATCATGTTGTCAACGATGAAGATAATAATACTAAACATGAACATGAACAAGAGATACACAAAAAACGTCAAATTTCCAATGTCATAATCAGACCTTAGTTTTCAATTGGAAGTAGACAGAGACGAGTAATCGGTCGCTTGTAACTGCCGTTAGCAGTACGCATGTAACGCGTGTAACGGTGCATGGTATCCTTGCCTGGATGTATGTCTTGAATTCTTCCCAGAGGCCATGATAGTGCAGGAATGTTGTCTTCCTTGATGATAACCATTTGGCCGACATGTACGAACGGTTCGTTTATCTGCCACTTGCGTTCCTGGCATTGGTGAAGGTACTCGCGGGTCCATTGTTTCCAAAAATGTTGTCGCTATAGCTGTATGTACTGCCATCAGGAGAAACGGTTTACAGGTACCTCGTCCAGGGATGGCTCTGGATACGCTGTGAGAGGTGTACCCACTAAAAAGTGTCCGGGAGTTAGAGAGGTGAAGTCGTTGGGGTCCTCGGAAAGAGGGGTGAGAGGACGCGAGTTCAATATTGCTTCAATCTGGATGAGCAATGTTTCCAGCTCCTCGCGTTTCAAATTGGAATTCCTTGTAATGCGGAACAAATGTCGCTTAGTCGCCTTCACGGCGACTTCTCATAAATCTTCATGGTGGGGAGAGCGTGGTGGGATAAAGTGCCATTGCACTAAATTTAGTGTTTGATCCTGGATATGTTGTTGAGTTGACTCATTACGCAGCAGCTCCCTTAATTCGCTTAATTCGTGTTCGGCGCCGACGAAGTTTAGTCCATTGTTAGAAAAGATGTCCGAAGGGCAACCTCTTCTTGCTACGAACCGCTTGAAGACGTTTAGAAATACTTCTGACGACAAATTAGATGCCAATTCGATATGGATCGCCTTTGTGGCTAAACAAATAAAAATTGCGATATAACATTTTATCAGCTTAGTGGATCTTCTAGCACCTTCCTTGTAATAGAGGGGGCCGGCATAATCCACTCCACATTGACCAAATATTTTTGAAGAAATTTTAACCCGCGGTTCCGGCAAGTTTCCCATAATAGCGGAAGCGAGTCTTGGTGAACTCTTGAAACAGACGATACATCTCCTGAGAATTTGTCGAATGACGTTATGCGCGGAAGTGAGCCAGTAACGCTCACGTACGGCGGCCAGAGTAGCTTGTGGTCCGGCATGAAAGTGCCTTTCATGCTCGTGTATCACAATTAAGCGGGAAAATGGATGATTTCCAGACAACAGCATGGGATATTTGGAGGCATAAGGTAAGGAGGATTCTTTCAAACGACCGCCGACACGCAAGCTGCCAGAATCGTCAAGAAATGGATTTAATTTTAAGATAGGACTGTTTGTAGGAACAGCCCTGCGGCTGCTAAGTGCCTTCACTTCACTTGAAAAATGCCTCGTTTATATTATTTTGATTAGACGATAAATTGCCTGTTACTGCTCATTGAAAGATATAGGTGGAATGTCCTTATTCTGCAAAGATGAGATCTCTTGAGAATCGTCAGATAAATCCCTTGAACTCTTGGATCTTTTTGTAAAACGAATCATGTACGCAAAGACTCGAATGAGCCTGTTAAAGTTTGAATACCGATAGAATATGTCAGGTTCTTGTGCACCAGCGCTCACTGCAGTAATAGCCTTAAGTTTTTGCTCAGGGACGTTAGCCATGTCCGCAGGTAGAGCCTTTTGAGACCAGTTTTCTCTGCCACGTCCCAGCCAGGAGGGCCCCGACCACCAGATCTCCAATTGCGCCAGGGAACCCGGCATGACGCCCCGGGACAGCGGGTCCGCGGGATTGTCCTGACTCGGAACGTGATTCCATTGCTGAATCGATGTTAATTCCTGTATCTCACCAATGCGATTTGTCACAAAGGTTGACCAGGTTCGACTGCACGATTGCAACCATGATAGTACAATTGTAGAATCCGTCCATAAATAAATGGATGCTATTGGACAGGTGAGACATTTTGAGATCTTGTTGATAAGACGAGCCAGTAGCAATGCACCACATAACTCGAGGCGCGGAAGCGACAGACTCTTCAATGGTGCACTCTGGATTTGGAGCAAAGTAAGTGTGTGCGATAAGCACCGTTGATTGAAGTGGAGCGTAAATAGATGCATGCTCCGTATGCAATTTCGCTAGCGTCTGAGAACCCATGTAGCTCCAAACTGGTATATTGTTCTGTGGTTGTGACAAAACGAGGAATGCGTATGCCATGCAGTTCCTGTAACTCCGTTTCGAAGCGTTTCCATTTGGTATGTAATTCTAAGGGAATCGATTCATCCCAATCAAGCTTGAATCGCCAGAGGTCCTGCATGATGGACTTAGCGAGTAATGTAACCCCAGTGGGTCAAAAATGAGAGATATGCGTGACAAAATGCTTCGTTTGGTAGGTATCTCCAGAGGAAGCAGATGATTGATGGACGAATACTTGAATACGTCAGCTCGGCAATCCCATGCAATGCCTAACGCCTTCTTCTCGGAGTTCTTGTCTGAGGATAAGGTGAATTCTCTTGGCTCGCTGGAATTTTGATCCTGGAGGGCAAGAGCATTGGATGCCCATTTTCTGAGCTCGAATTTCCCGTCCTGCAGCAATGCAGTGATCTCCTTCTTGATAGACAGAGCTTCATCTATTGAGTCGGCCCCCGTGACGAGATCATCCACGTAGAAATCTCTCAATGCTATTTGCGACGCCCTCGGATAGCAATCTGCATTGTCCTCCGCTAACTTTCTTAGGGCTCTGATAGGAATGATGCTGATGACGTACCATAAGTGACAGTGAGTAACTCGAAAGTCTTGATGGGCTCACTCTCGCCAGAAAATTGCAATGGTGTCTGAGTTGAATCGACCAGAACCTGCCGATACATCTTTGCTATATCGGCTGTGAGAGCGATTTTGAATGTTCGGAATCTGGCCAAAATGGAGAAGAGATCCTCTTGTAGTGTGGGTCCTACTCTCAATGTGTCGTTTCATTTTGTATAGCATGATGTGAAAGATAGAAAGCTGGAGAGCCATGGCTTAGCATCGTGCTACTGGTCACCTCCTTCATGTGATTCAAGCGCCTGTATTCATCCATGAACCTCTTGTATTCGTCGTACATGCGGGGTTGAGCGATGAGTCGCTTCTCCAAAGATGAAACGTTTTAGAGCGATGTCCTTGGATTCTCCCAATTCATCCAGTTTGTCTTGCTTTGTTGGCAACTTAACGATAAAACGACCTTCTAAATTACGCTTTACGCCTTGCAGGAATAACTCTTCACAGGCCTTTTCCTCAAGAGAAAATGGTTTAGGAATGGTATTATGTTCAACCTCCCAAAATCGATTCAATGTGAGCCTTAAGTCATCGAGTGAGGTTAAATGAAAATTAAGAGAAGGAACAGATCCGGTTATGTCACTTAGTGTGATACCAGAAATGATCCATCCAAAATGTGTCTTTTGCAAAGTCGGCTGATTTTTTGATTGTTTGATCTGACCCGCGCAAATGAGCCTCCAGAAGGACTCGGCCCCGATTAACATATCAATGCTTGCTGGTACGTTAAAACTAAAATCAGCGAGTTTTATATGTTTTGGAACAGACACACTTTGCATGGATATAAAGTGCTGTGGCAACTGCTGTGTTATTTTTGGAAGCACCACGCAGTCCATTTTTTCGGAGAAATTATTAAAACGCGATTTGACGCAAAGATTAACTACTTTATTAGCGTGGATTACTTCATCCATAACTCCCGCCACCGATACATCAAGAGGTCGCTCCCTGAGCTTCAAGCGATTTGCCAACTCCTTCGTTATGAAATTCATTTGAGAACCGCTGTCAAGTAATGCTCGACATGAATGAATTTGATTATTGAAATCGTATACATGGATAATTGCGGTAGATAGTAAAATATTTAACGATGACCTGATGTACATTGCGTGGCGACGGGGAATGAAGGATTGGCTATTTGACCTGCTGCTTGCGTGTTTGATCGCGATATATCCGAACTATTCGGAGCGCTTCTGTGTAACAATGTGTTATGTTTTTGCCACATTTTCGGCACATACTTGAATTACATGCTTTCGCTTGATGTGCGTTCGATCTTAAACAATGGAGACATAAATGTGCTTTTTTGCAGCCTTAATTCTATTTTCAATCGATAAATTGAGGAATTCTTTATAATGATATATTGAATGGTTTGCAAACAACACAAGAAAGATTGAATGTAGCGACATTTGCGACAGACGTGGACCTTGAATTGCTATTATGCTTTGATATAATACTACTTGTTACGTTATTGTAAAATTTACCATGTACTGATTCCAATGCCTGGCATCGGAGAGTCAAGAATTCTATTAAGCTCTTTAAATCTGGCAGCTCTTTTCCCTTGATACTTAATTCCCACGCCTTGCTGGTGACTACATCCAATTTACAAATGATAAGATGAATAATTAAATCATCCCAATAATCAGTAGGCCTTCCGAGGGCCTTGAGCGCGCGCAAATGTTTAAGAAAAGTGTCTAATAACTCACGAGTCATGCTGTGATTTTCCTTACGTACAGCCGGTATCTCAAATAAAGCGCGAACATGCTTTTGAACAATCCATCTCTGTTTCTTGTCGAAACGTTCTTTGACCCATGCTTCATGATAATTGGCTGCAGTGGTCTCTATGGATTTAATTATATCAGAGGTAGTGTCCTTTAAGGAAGACCTCAGGTAATAAAATTTTTCAATTTCCGCTAAACCCTCATTTAAATGGATTAACTGTTCAAAGGTATCACTGTAGGAATACCAATCGTCAATATGCACCTGCAACAACTGGTAAATCTATTTTAAGCAATTTAACACGCGTTTCCCTCGATCTCACCGCTTGCCCATTTATGCTTGATGAAGTTGGCGGAAATGCGTTTTTTTCCATACGCTCAATAAGAGCGGTATAACAAACCATTAACTGAAAATAAGAAGCTTCAAAATTGTCGCGCTGTTGCGCGTGCTGTTCATGGAGAACTCTTTTGTCGGTGATCGAGGGATCTGCGTTTTCAAGAATTTCTATGTGAAATTGAGCTGCTTCGAATTAATTCCACAATTGCGATAATCTTTGCTTGCGCTCAGTGAGACCATGCTGCGATCCGCAGTTGACGTCGAAATTGTCGATAAAAGTCTTTAACCGTGTAACCGCGGATTTTATGTGAGCTCTCTTAATTTTTGCGTCCGCCAATGGGAGTTTCCATTATGAAACGTTAAATGTAATGCGTGATATTGACTGCGTGGCAACGCGAAGCCGTTATAATATTACAATGTAACAGCCTGGCCAATGAAATGCAAGATTTTATGAAAATGCAAATGGCCCGTGTAGGCACGAATCTAGCTTCTTCTGATAATCACAAAATGGCAGCTCTTGTGAGCGAGAGTGATAGCATACAATATGGCGGCTCTTGTGAGCGAAAATGATAAACGGCAATATGGCTGCTCTTGTGAGCGAAAGCAAAGACCTCGTTATGCCGATGTCTATTTGAATATGATGCGTCTAATGCGTTCTTGTGAATATAAAAAAAAACTTTCTTACCTCGTAATGTATGCCTGAGATAAGGCTTATGAGTACTTATCGTGTGCGACCGATACGCTTGCACGTGGCCTCAGAAAATGAATATAACTGCCTGTGTATGTGATACCTGTGTACTTGGCACCGAACTCCGAAGTCTGTCGGAAGTTTGTGAATATCCGGCTCGAAGGACCAATGTTAGGCAGAGGACCTCGGTGTCCTCGTTGCGTTATGTGAAACGCTGTTTTCTCGTAGTCGGAGACTTGTGTCTCATGCCTTGTGGCTTGTCCGAAGGAATTGGCTGCGCGTGATAAAAGCTGAAACCTTGCCTTGATATAAAATGCTTTATTATTTCTTGATTTGCACTCGCGTACACTGTCAAGTCAAAGAATAAAAAACGGTTTGTGCATCGGTCTTGTACGTATTCACCGCAAGGAGATCGCACACGGAAGCGCCGAAAAATCTAGAAGCGCGGCAGATCCGCACGCAAGCAGCATAGTCGCGCGCATGACCTCCTCCTCGGTGGGCCTCATCAGCGACACAGCGCGCCGCAACCATGCTGCAATCACGTCGCAATCACTTCGCAAGCCAACGGGCTGCCATTCACGCTGAGCTAAACACTGACACGCGCCAACAATCTTTATTTTTCTTACAATTAAAAAATCAAACACAATTATTTTGTCATATATATAAATTTTAGTTTTATTATCAAACTGCTTTAATTAAAAAAACATATACATATTCAAACTTTTACTTTTAAAAGTAGCTATAATCGCCAATAAATTCTATATAAATAGCATGTATATCATGATCAGAAGTAATATTAAAAATTTTATCTCTTAGAATAAGATGTCTTACAGAATTTATACAATTCGAAGTATGTGCAAAATTAACCATCATGATCAAGGAGTTAATGTATTACATATCAAATGTAAAGGACTTTATATGTATCAAATCATCCTATAAATGATGAAATTTTTCTTTTAAAACTTGATTTTCTTGTATAATATTTTGTAACTTGCATTACTTCATAGGTTTGTAAAAGTTTAATATTTGTATTGCAGACATCATTGACATTGTCTTTTTTTGCAGATACTGTTTTATTAGATAAAACAGTGCATATTATTGTTTTATTAGATACTGTTTTCAATAATATCTGTAATATGAATGTTGAATTCTTACAAACCTATGAAGTAATGCAAATTAAGTTACAAAATATTATACAAGAAAATTTACAGGATGATTTGATACATATAAAGTCTTTTACATTTGATATATAATGCATTAACTCCTTGAGCATGATGGTTAATTTTGCACATATTTCCAATTATATAAATTCTATAAGATGTCTTATTCTAAGAAAAAAATAAAATTTTTAATATTACTTTTGATTACGATATACATGCTATTTATACAGAATTTATTGACGGTAGCTATTTAAGATTTCAAAAGTTTTTAAGGCATCTACTGTCCATGCATTTCGATATTGGTCTTCCTTGGGAAATCTGACCAATGTGTATCCTTCACCGGATTTATTAAAACATCTGGATGCACAACAAATATGTGATATCGCCAAAATATTAGGTGTTGGAATTAATTCCGTAGCGTTTTTTTAATGAAAGAATGTTATTTATTTCACATGAGCATTAAAAAATACATTAATGAAAGTACTTCCCATCACTTTCTACTACTTTTGACCATCTTTCGGGCAGTGAATGAATACCACGTCGGAAGAACTGTTCGTCTTTAGATGAAATCCAGGAATCGAACCATTTTGTACAATCTTCGTAAGATGTGAACTTCTGCTCGCACAAGCTATGAGCTAATGNTGCAAATTAAGTTACAAAATATTATACAAGAAAATTTACAGGATGATTTGATACATATAAAGTCTTTTACATTTGATATATAATGCATTAACTCCTTGAGCATGATGGTTAATTTTGCACATATTTCCAATTATATAAATTCTATAAGATGTCTTATTCTAAGAAAAAAATAAAATTTTTAATATTACTTTTGATTACGATATACATGCTATTTATACAGAATTTATTGACGGTAGCTATTTAAGATTTCAAAAGTTTTTAAGGCATCTACTGTCCATGCATTTCGATATTGGTCTTCCTTGGGAAATCTGACCAATGTGTATCCTTCACCGGATTTATTAAAACATCTGGATGCACAACAAATATGTGATATCGCCAAAATATATAAAATCCAAATCTATTACAAGAGAATTACATTAATAATGAAACCTCTAACTTCCGTACTGTTCCGTACTACTTATTTTTAATAATGAAGCATTTATTAATTCAAAGCTTATTCATGACAATATATACATTGCTTTTTCTCACAATTTTACATAGATATGATAATTAACTTACCAAAAATAGTCAAAACAATAGGTAACAAAAGCTGTTCCAATATGCAGCAACACGCGCTCATATATTCTATCAGAATAGGTTGAGGTTATAATACATCTTCATGAAGCACAAATGTGGATCCATACCCCAGCCAATCAGAATCACTTACAGTCACGTGACAAGTTAACGAATCTCTCTTTTTAGGGTCTCTATAAAAAGAACTAAATGATGTACATGTGACAAAGGGTGCGTTTCAAGTCACGCATGGAACGCGTAAAATCGTTCTGTTTTTTTCAATGCGCGCATAACACGCATGAAGCGATTGTGAATTCGAGACGATTTCCTATTGAGCTGAGTAGATTACATTGGTAATGTTAAAAATGCAATTGCAATTTATTAGTTACAAAGATACAGAACAAATAAATATTTTTTTTTTAAAGTTTCTTATTTGAAGGGGAGGGATTATATACACTCGCGATTGTCCAAACGTTTCGAATTGCGATTATTAGCATCTCAGATTAATTGTATTTTTAATGTCCGAACGTTTCGGCGCACAGTCACATTTTGAGATTAATTAAATTCATAAACTTAAAATATTATATTATTCGTAACTTCCAACTTTGACCAACTTTGATCCATAGGTGCTCTCTACTATATTATGTTGTTACATTAACTCTGTCGGTTTCTATTTATTATTTTTTTTTTAGCTTTTAAAGGTGGCTTAAGAGTACAAAACATAAATAATAAGGAGCACACAGCAAAATATCTTTAACGAAAGTCGTATATTTAAAAATTTTAATATAATTAAAGTAAACGTTTCCTAAACGTACAATAACCTTCACGTAACTTTCAAACGACTATCCAATCAAAGAACTATCAAATCAATGGTTCCGTATGTCCCGCTCTAAACCAACTTTTGTTGTCTACGGAAATATTTTTCCGTATCTTCCATATTTGTGTATCGAGATATTTGTTTGGTTTGATTAAAATGACTTACTCTGTTCATAATATTATATTACTATTACATTATATTACTATATTTTGTTATTAAATATATTATATTATTTTATAACACATTTTTAATTGTTAATTAAAAGTATTCAATACAATAATGTAACATCNAGAGCTCCCAAATACGAGAAGCCATTTAATGATCAAAATTAGATGTTGAACTAATATACTAATATACTTTTTACGTATTCTTTTTAAATGAATTTATTTCAGAAATATTTATATATTGTATAATTATATATAATTATATATAAACTTACATATAAAATTATATTAGATTATATATAAAATTATATAAAATTATATATATAATATTAAATTATATATAAAATTATATATAATTACATAGAATTATAAATATGTTATGTCCAAACACTTGAAAATTTGGTCAAAGGAGACAATGAGGAAGAATGAAGAGGGTATGGAAAGACGATTACATTCAATCTCACAGGTATACGCACAGAGGCTAAGAATACATTTCCACTGAACGCGTCACGTTGTCCGTCCGCATCACGAGTTAACCAATCAAAACATCCCATTTATTGTGGGTTAACGCGATGCTGCAAACACTTTGAAACGTTTTTTAATTAGTTAGTTTGTAACATTTTTTCTTCTAATTGGTCCCTCAAACGCTTCAAAGCATTTGTAGCGAGACTTTGACCACAACTCTAGCGTAGCATTAGTAACACTTAACCAGAGAAATATATTCGAGATTAAGTTAATATAGGGGATTCTGTTTTTAATTACCAATCAAACTTTTCTCTGTAATTTAAATTTTTAGAGTTTTGTAAAGTATTTGTAATATAAATTTTTAATTTTTTTCATAATGAATAACAAAACGCAATCTCAATTGCAATCTTTATGATGGCTTGCCGCTAGGCCAGAGTGAACAATATGAACTAAATCAAAAAATTAATGATTACACCAAGTAAATTAATCAGATAAAAGGAAAAAATCCTTGACTATCCGTTGTCGATTTGAGAAGAAGCGTATGTACTAATAAGAACCTTAAGCATCTGCAGCGGAATATGCTATACCTCAATAGTAATTTTTTTCCGTACACGGGAATTAAAAATCACCAGTAACAAGATACTTCTGACTTTCACATTTGTAATGAAATCAAATAAACAAGTTGAACTTCGCAGAGAAAAGTTAAAAATGATACACAAGCAAAAATTACGTTCACTCCAGTGGCAAGTCATCAATTACAGAGATTAAAATTGAGATTACATTTACTATAATAAAATTTTAAATTCACACATACGTTTACTCTACGAAATTCTAAAGAGAGAAAAGTTGGATGTCTCGAGAATAAAATCCTTTCAAACATTAATCTAATCTTGACAAATGTTAAACACTAGCAACGCTACGCTAGGGTTGTTCACGGATCTGTAAACGCTAATGCTACCAATACACTACTTCGGAAGGAATAGCGTTGATAACGCGCAGTTATGATGTAACACGCTACCATTAGTGATATCATGATCGTGTTTGTTAGAGCTATCTGCAGCTTCGCGAACAGTTTGCAGCATTAAATAGCATGAATAGCGTCTTTCCGAACGCATCCATTATAAAAAAATCTAATATGAATAAAAAGGATGTTATCAAAACAAATAAATTTTTTTTAAATGTATATTATAATATCAAAAATATTTTAATAAAATTCTAATTTTTTATTAGTAATAAAACTTTTTTTTACTACTTGCTTCAAACGTAAATGTCCTAAATGTAAATTTAAATAGTTAAAATCGCCTTTAAAGCCGGTTCTATGAGTGCAAGTCAATAAGTTTTTAGAAAAACATAGTAAAACACATTTTTTTTGATCGATTCATTTTTACTTCTCAACATAGTCTCTTTTCAGCTCGATACACTTGATCCAACGATTCTCCAACTTTTTCAAGCCGTCCGAATAATATGATTTGTCCAACCCTTCAAAATAAGCCTCTGTTTCGGCGATGAGTTGTTCTCTGATGATGAATCTCTTTCCTCCGAACCATTTCTTCAGATTTGGTAGCAGGAAATAGTTGCAGGGGGCTAAATCTGGCGAATATGCTGGATGGGGAAGCAATTCGTAGCGGAATTCGTTGAATTTGGCTATCGGTACCGGGCACGTGTGAACTCGTGCATTGTCTTGATGGAAGAGCACTTTCTTCTTCGCCAAATGGGGAGCATTTTTTCTTTAAAATGTTGAAACGATCCAATAAAGCTATGTAGTATTCGCCATTGATCGTTTGCTTCGACGGAAGGTAATCGATATAAATTATACTGCGTGCATCCTAAAAAACTGTGGCCATCACCTTTCCGGCCGACTTTACGGTCTTTGCCTTCTTCGGAGCTCGGTGAAGTCCATTGTTTTGATTGTTCCTTCGTCTCGGGTGTGAAGTAATGTCCGTTCATGTTTCGTCCACAGTAATGAATCGACGCAGAAATTCATCTGGATTACGTTGAAACATCTCCAAACATTGTTTTGAAATCGTCACATGGGCGCGCTTATGGTCCACAGTGAGTAAACGCGGCACCCATCTTGCCGATGGCTTTTCATATCCAATTGTTCGTGCAAAATTGAAATCCTGTGATATGTCTGTGGCCTCAACAAGCTCGCGCACTTTCACTCGTCGATCAGTCAAAACAATATCGTGGACTTTATCGATGATTTCTGGCATAGCAGCCTCAATTGGACGTTCCGAACGAGGTGCATCACATATGGATGTACGACCACATTTAAATTCATTCACCCAATTGTATACAGTCGCAAACGCTGGTGTAGATCAGTGCAGATGTGCTATGAATATTATCCAACTCGGCTTTGATTTCTTTCAGCGTTAAACCTTTCATATGTAGATATTTGATTACTGCACGAAACTCATTTTTTCCATTTTGCAAAAAATACAAAGGTTGTTTGTTTTAATCGTCTACAGAAATGAAACCACGCAATGAATTCCGCTCAAAATTTGACAGTAATCAGCTGAAAGATGCTACTTGTCAAGAAGTAATGTGATATGACACTGCGAGTGCCCTCTGACAGATTTTCTAAGAACTTATTAACTTACCCTCGTACATTAATTATAAGCTGATCGCAAGTTATAGCCAATATGAAGCGTTGATTTCAAAATGCGAGCTTCAGATTGGCTGTTGCAATAAACTTGCGATCAACTTGCAACTAATGTAGAATCGGCTAGAGCGCAAAACAAAACAAATAGTTATGTACCTTAGGAAAACAAATTCAAATTTTTTAATAAATTCGTTTACGTGGGATATACAGCGTATACAACTTAAAATTGTAAATATTTTGTCACTTCACTGCTGATAACGTATTGCTGATAACATTAACAATTATCATATTAACCGTTAACACTAGGTAAATAACAACATAACCAAAATCACACACGCTGTGTTCCAAAATCCATCAACTTCGCGTGTCAGTACTAAAAATCAAGTGAATTTCGGAATGCAGCCATAATACATGAAAACATGCACAACCATGAACGCTAGACTAACAGACGTGTACGTGCACTATTGTCAGTATAAGGCAAAAAGTGATAAAAAATACACTTTTTAAAAAATTATGCTATAATATGCGTAGCATAGGTAGTTTGAATGCTACAGACTACATTGCGAGCGACTTGTGGTACATGTAGCATAATTATGCTACGGTTGACTATACTGGCGCACTAGTGCGGTCTGCCGAATTCGCCATAAGGTTGGTGAAACTGAGACTACGATGATCACCGAACAAGCGAAATGCTGGATTCATACTGGATCCAACATCGTACGACGCTCTGCAACCAATCAGAAAACAGGATTTTGTTTCGTATCATCGGCCTAATTTCCACCGAGGGTTTAAACAGGATCAGAATGTAAGAACCAATCAACTACAATCAAGTATTCCCCTGTCGTTCGACTGTAACAGTGTGCCTTCTAACAAGCGACACAGTGCGACACAGTGCGAAACAGTTATCATGTCATGTTTGTTTAACATTAGTAAATAACAAAGATGTAATGATCCATTAGTTACACCATGTCATTTGTGTCATTTGTGTTGTTGGAAGGGAAATACTCACACACAGGGGAATACTCGACTGTAGTTGGTTGGTTCTTACATTCTGATTCGGTTTAAACCCTCAATGGAAACTAGGCCAATGAAATAAAATTCTGCTTTCTGATTGATTGTAGAACATCATACGATGCACGTCAGATTCAGTGACAAATAAATATTAATATGAATGTTTTAAATATATTAACTTATTTCTACACATATTATCAATACTCTTATTTTTTCAATGGATTTATTTAATAATTGCATTTAAATCAATTAATTCTATTAAAAAGTGCTTAGTAACGTGAATTTGTCACTGACTCGTGTCATTTACCGCGCTATATGTAAAAGCCATTCTACATTGGTCGTATCGTAGACGCAAATCACAAGCTTGTTGCTTCAGCCAATCCGATGCTTCAATTTTTAAGTCGCATGATGCTTATGACTCTTCCGACGTTACGATACGACCAATGTAGAATGGCTTTAAGGATGATGTCCCATCGTGCATAAGCGGATTCGCGTATCACCAATCATAGAATCATGCAAATTTTGCAAACAGATTTAAGAGAATGATTCTATGATTGGCGATACACGATCCGCTGCTTGGGACATCACCCCCAATAGGCTATGGTCTACTTGATGCTACAAATATTTTGAAGCGTTTGATTGACCAATCGGAAGAAAGAATTTTACTAATTGACCAATCAAAGCATTTGTAGCGTCAAATGGACTGTACCCATGGAGGAGAAAAGAAGCAAGTGGCACGATTTGTGCGGTTCCTATAGTTAAACTAACTATAGGGCTACGTTCCAAAATTTCTTCTCCGAGGAAGATTTTACTCTGTATGCTATAGTATACGTTACGTATACTATATATTTCGAGTAAATTTTCCTCGGAGAGGAAGTTTTGGAACGTAGCCTATAGTTAGTTAGTTTCTGTACCGCATACTGCATACCGCGCTACATGTAATCGCACTCTCAGACGTGACATGAGAGGTTATGTAGATCCTGTGTGATTAAAATTTTCGCTTATTTCGCATATATGGAATATTTATGCATTCTGCAAACAAACAGGAAATTTCAATAATATGACGATCAGGACGCTTTTACATTTGGGCGACATAGCAAACAAATGGTGCGGATTTTTAGTGTTTATATAAAGTCCCAGACAATACGAGAGAATAGTGATAGGGATAGAAATAACACGATTTCATTCTACCAGAAATCAGATACATCGGAATACACAATTTCTGATAGTTGAAAACATGTTATTTTTATCGCTATTTCCTTGTATTGTGTCCGAGACTTTAGACTATCACTTTTTTGAAATTTTGATAATTATTCAGGAGATCAGGAGACGTTTCTCAGCTTCAATTTCAATGAAATTATGTTTATTCAACGTGTTTCTGCATGAAACGGAAGATTCTGGCATTAAAATGTGCTCAGTCCCTCGAAATAAGATATTAATCGTTAAATTTTTTTTAATCGTTAAAACAGAAACCTGAGAATGAACATCCCAGCCTTTTTCGTAGGGTAATATTTATGTTTTTGTGATTCTTTTTCATGTTATTACGTGAATCAGACAAGGACGAATAATCAAAGTTGATTATTCGTTTTTGAATAATTACCCTACGAGGTTTGGTACACGAAAAAGGTCGGGATGTCCACTCTCAGGTTTTTAAAGCTGAGAATTTGTGTTTATAAAACAGACAATTTGTGTAATTCTCTATGCCATCGATGACAGATTTCCTAACGTAATAATAGTTAATTTTAACGATTAATATTCTATTTTGCGGGACTGAGCACATTTTACTACCAGATTCTTGCATTTCATAACAAAATGAATTTCTTATGTTTAAATGATAATTTTTAATCTCTTAAAGCATATCTATATTTCAAAAGATAAATTTAAGGACCTATTTGTAATTCTTAACGACTGTAATATTGTAACGTTCCAGTGTTGTATGTCCTGAGAGTGACATAATTCTATATTTTTTTATCGAATCTGTAATTAATTAGGTAAATGTTACGAAGACCTTTCTCCACTTCAAATTTTGATAAAAATACACTGAATTGAATCATTTTTGCATAAAACGAAAAAATTTGCGGAAAAGTCGCTTTGCTCTTCGAACCGAGATATTAATCCTTAAAGTGATGAATAGTCGATGACTATTTAGGTTAAAAAATCTATCAGCAGTAGTTCATTGCTTTTAAAAATACAAAATTCTCTGCTAAATTAGTGGTTTTAAAGTAGTTATTCATTGCTTTAAAAATATAAATTTACTGCTTTAAGAACACAAATTTTTCATATTAAAAATAAATTTTATGCTAAAACAGTAAATTAATATTTTTAAAGCAGTGAATTTGTGTTTTTAAAGCAATAAATCATTGCTGTGACAGATTCCCCAAGTAATCATCAACTTTAACTATTAATATCTCGATCCGCGGGGATATGACATTTTTTTCTGCCAGATTCTTTTATTTACAAAAACGCATCGATTTAGTGTATTTTTATCAAAATTTGAGGTGGAAGAGGATCTCCGTAATATTTAATGAATTATATAGAAATAGAGTAACTGTCCCAATTACTGTGTCTATTCCTATTAGTTGTGCTTTTGTATTTCAATAAGTCGTAAAGAAAACTAGCACAAATAAATAAGAAAAAATATTTTTGTTTGTTAAATTAAATTATTAATGCATATGATATCGAAGATAATATTTTATTTTTTTAGTATTAAAATATTTTAAATATTTTTTGAAAGATGAGGAATTTATGTGAATCCAGTAATATGCATCGCAAAATTGTAAGCTTGTTCCTATTAATGTGCCCTGTATTGGAGCTGAAAACATTGTGTTATGAGTGTACTTTGAAATAAATATAATTGTAATAATGATTTATTATGTAATATTACCATAAACAATTAGCTGAAATTTATTACCTATTTTAGTAACTATACGTTAAAATGAGTCAAATGTGGATAGGCACACAAATTGGAGGCACATTAATAGTAGGGCCATCACTGCTTAGAGGACTCACTAATAGGGACAAAAACATATTTTCTATTTTTATCAAAAGCATTGTAAAGTATTAACATTTTTTAGATTAAAGAAATATTATAAGAAAAAGAAATAGTTGAAAAACCGATATTGATTGCAAGCAGATAAAATTAAATTACAATATTTAATAATTAATTCAGTAATAAGCAAATTGGTTAAAAGGCATATTAATAGTTACAGTTATCCTAATTTATCTTCTCCCTGGTGAAATTTTTTTTCGAATTGGAACATTTTTCAGAAATACTTAGAAATATTCAGAAAGTTTACATCTTTCAGAATTTTTTATACAAGTGAATTCTGAAATATTCTGAAATTTTTCATCCTACAATTTTTAAAAAATATTTTAAAATTTTTTAGATTTTATAATTTTATAACATTTTATCAGAAATTATACTTACAAAAAATCTTAAAAATCTTATATTTTATAATTAATATATGTAAAAAATTATGAGAAAAGATGTAGATTTTCTGAGAAATGTTCCAATTCATATAAAAAATGTGAGAAAGTTATAAAATTATATAAAAATCCTGAAAAATTATATAGAAATTCTGAAAAATTTTTCATCAGGACTGTACTGCAGTAAATTATAATATTGAATTTTTTTCCTTTGTTGGTAACAAGCTATGAAATATTACTTCAATTCAGTAATGTTATTTTGTTACTTAAAATGATGAAATAATTAGAAATGTAGTTTTGCTAAAATGATTAATATCTCTGCATTATGTAAGATATAAAGATCATATTAATAAAATATTAGATTGAACATGCCATATTTGTATTTGTAAAAATGTATTGACGCTTGAGCCGAAAATGCTATATCGAAAACATGAAGAAAGGTCTCTGTCAAGAAATTAACGAAAAGCGATCTATTATTTCATGTGAAGCGTGAAGACCGGTCTATGTCGGAACTCATACGAAGCACGATTTATATCGAGAAAATAAGAAGAACGGTTCAAGTGGCATGAAATTAAAGAAGAATCTATTATAGCGCAATATTCACTACTCATAAATTACACAAGTTTAGTTACGGAAAATTAAATAATATATGAATAAATGAGTGCGAAAAACAGGATTGAAGATCAACGATTCCCGTTTTCAGTCATATCATTATAAAATTTATGAGAAGAAAATATATTGCGCTATATAACGTCTTCTTTAATTTCATGTGATTTGAATCTTCTTATTTTCTCGATATAAACCGTACTTCGTATGCGTTCTGACATAGATCGATCTTCACGCCTTATATGAAATAAACCGCTTTTCATTCATTTCTTAATATAAATCTTCCTTCATGTTTTTCTCGATATACCTTGTACGGCTCAAGCATCGATATACAAAATTATATTTCCTTCTTATTTTATATTCAAAATATTTTATTAAAAATCAGATATATAATTGTATATTGCAATTTCTTATACTTGTTACAACTGAAATGTATTCTGATATATTTATGAAATTTTAGTGTTTTCATAAATAAACATTACTGCAAGGCCAAAATGCAGCAAGTATTACAGTACAGACAAATAAGAAGTTTAAAAAAGTCACAGATCTTCAAATCAGAGTCTCCTTTTCCTAATGCTCATATCGAGACTGGAACTGTATCATCTGCAAAGTTATGGAAACATCTTGGTTTCACCATTATGGTAAATAAATAATACAGCAAAGCTATTTTTAACTATTTAACAGAATGTATCTTTCCACTTGTGCATGAAGGAAGAACAAAATATGAAATAACAAAAAAGAAATATCACTAACTTTCTTTTCTTTTTTTCAAATGGTTGTTGACAATCTTAAAAATAAGATGTAATACTTATAGATATTTTATATTTATAGATTTTTACAGACATATATACAGGGTGTTCCAGAATGACCGTCAAATATTTCGTGCGTAGGTAGACCGGATTAAACTGAATCGAAAAGTTCTCCACTATTTTGCAATTTTCACTATAATTAACAAGATATTTATAACTATAAAAATAGCCAAATGAATACTTTTAATAATTTTTTATTCGAGTACTATTAATTTTGCAGAAAAACAGCGTAAGATAAAAATGGTTTATTTTCTTCTTATAGAGCTCCAAGAATTTTTTTAAAATTTTTTATATATTTTTTAATATTGTATTTTTTTTATTGCCAACTACTTTTTATCAACATGAGAAAATGCGGTACTAAAAAATTCTAAAAAATTTCTCAGAATTCTATGAGAAGAAAATAAACAATTTTTGTCTCTTGCCGTTTTTCTGTAAAGTTGATAATACTTAAGTAAAAAATTATTGAAAACCAATATTCAGTGATTTTTAATAATCAATATCTTGTTAACTATTACGAAAATGATAATGTATGTATATATACAAGATGTCTCAAAATAATCGCCAAATATTTCACGGACAGGTAGAGTGGACTAAACTGAGTGGAACAGTCCTCTATTTTGTAATTTTCGCAATAGTTAACAAAATATTAATTATTATAATAAAAATTGTCGAAAATCGGTCTTCAATAATTTTTTATTCAAATACTATCTACTTTACAGAAAAACTGCAAGAGATAAAAATGTTTTTTTTTTTTTTTCATAGAACTCTAAGAACTTTTTCAGAATTATTTATCAACTTTTTAGTACTGCATTTTCTTATTTTTACCAACATATGAAATATACATTTAAAAATTCTAAAAAAATTCTTAAAGTTTTATGAGAAGAAAATAAACATTTTTTGTCTTTTGCGGTAAAGTCTTTTTCTGTAAAATTGATAGTATTTGAGTCAAAAATTATTGAAGACCAATTTTCGACAATTTTAGTAATTAATATTTTGTTAACTGTTGCGAAAATAAAAGACTTTTTGACTCAGTTTAATCTGCTCTACCTGGCCATGAAATATTTGGCGATTATTTTGGAACATCCTGTATAATATGTATATAATTTTAAAAAAATATTTTTAAAATACTAACTTTTCTAAAATGAGTAAATGACATATGAATATTTTGCATTTTTGTTTCATTAGTTTAGCGGTGCCACTATAGCAGGTGCTGCAATTTGGGAATACGAACGTATCAGAAGCCAGACATACAGACTAATCCATCGTTATAGACAGTTTCGAATTAAAGTATGTATTATTTGGAGAAATTCGATAGATATTTTAGTTAGTATATACAATAATACATTGGTTAGCGAACAGGATGGAGGAGCGAGATGGAATCATGGTGGCAGAACTTGACTGAAGGACAGAAGATGTTTGTTCCTATATGTTTTATAAACGCAGTTATATTCTTATTGTGGCGAGTGCCGACATTGCAGAAAACAATGGTGCGCTATTTTTGCGCCAATCCGGCTTCTAGTAAGTGATACCATCGTCTTGAGTAACTAATGCCTGCAGTTTGTAACAATTATTTTGCTTTTGAATTATCGTAAATGTTGATTAGAATAATTCTCATGTAAGGTGCGTCATGTTGGTCTATGGTACTTTCCACCTTTTCACATTATTCCATAATCCATTTGGCTGCGAATATGTATGTGCTGCACAGCTTCAGCACAATAGCTGTGACAGCATTGGGGAAGGAGCAATTTTTGGCTCTATATTTATCAAGCGGAGTAATTTCCAGCTTTGCTAGTCACGTGTATAAAAGTATATTTGGAATGCCAGGCCTTTCTCTAGGAGCGGTAACTAACTTTAATTTAAACAATTAAAGTAACAAATAGTTTGTATATTGCAGATATGTTGCAAATTCTCTGAAAGTAATGATATAGTTTCATATTTTTTACATCTATATATCTTCTATTGTATCTACCATTGTTTAAGTTTCAACTTTCAATAGTTATTTTTATTTTAGTCTGGAGCGATTATGGGTATTCTTGGATTTGTGTGTACACAATATCCTGATATACGACTCAGTATAATTTTCCTTCCCATACTCACGTTTACAGCGGGTATGGTAAGTATCCCTTATCCAAGTTATATGATCACAAACATGAAGGTAATAGACGGGTTCAAGTTGACAAAGCGGTTAGCCTATTTGCCAAGCAAATGAGCACAATTGGTTGTTACTTATAGATCCAACCAATCATATTCAATCGCTCGGTAAGCATGCCTAGCCGCTTTGCCGTCTTGAACTCGCCCATTATTACAGCCCACAGAATCCATAAATAGTTTAAGATTTGAGATGGTCTTAAGCTAGTGTTTGAGATGTCATAAACCAATCGAAGGTATTCACAGTCAGTTCTTATTTTAAGTAATGTCTTAAGTAATGTCTTAATGCATAAGTCGCTAATGCCCTCTGATTGGTTCATAATATCCTAAGATTGTATTTAAGACGGTCTTAAATATAAGATTCGACTATGAATACCGGCCAAAGAGCCGGTATTACTATCTTAAGACATTGCTTGAGACGTCTTGAGATTAAAGAACGGACTATGGATTCCAATCATATAGTCTTCCATGGTATAATCGTATTGTATTTTTTACATAGGCAATTAAAGGAATAATGGCTTTGGATGTTGTTGGTTGTATCTTAGGATGGAAATATTTTGATCATGCTGCGCATTTAGGTGGTGCATTGTTTGGAATGTAAGTTTTGTTACATAGTATAATTCTTATAAAATAAGCAATTTCTACTGCTATATTTTAATGAATTTAAAAAATAAGAGATATCAACACATAATATTCTAAATTTAAGCAATGCTAAACAATTTTTCTAGGAAAATAATTTCACTATTTGTTAAGAAAATGACATAAATCAAGAGATTAGCAGATATTGATATAAATCATGCGCGCGCGCGCACACGCACGCACGCACCCCCCCCCCCCACACACACACACATAATTTTTTTTCTAACAATTACAGATTCTGGCAAATGTGGGGTAATGCCAATATTTGGCAGAAACGAGAACCTCTTCTAAGTCTCTGGCATGAATTTCGAGAACCTCCAAGATCATAATAATATTTCCCTTTTTTCTAAATTTAGATTTCAATTTATTATATTGTTTACGGTATATTCTGTGGATAAATTGTAAAGTTTTAATCATCATGCAAGGATATTTGCTTAAAAAAAACACAAAAATTCAGATATACAATATTTCTATTATTTATAATTCCATATTTTTACATGTAATAAAATATAAATTTTTGAACAAAATAAGAAAGTATAAAAATTATTCTTTATCATCCATGTAAAATTCAAAAGTTATAACCATATTTGTAGTATTTTTTAAATTTATTTCAATATAAATTTTCATTAAAAGGGTAAGAAATATATAAATCTTGTAAATTATGATATCAAAGTCTCAATTTTTAAAAATAATTTTTGATACAGTAATTTTGATACAATCTTAATTTTTAAGATATTTCATATGATGCTTAAAGTGATCTTCAATAAATGTAGTAATAAAGTAATAACTATGATCATAGTCATCTTGAAATCTGATAGTTAGCGCGATGTTATCCTTATCCTTTGCAGCATTTAGTAGATTCTCTGGTAATAATTGGCCTTCTTTCAGAAACTTATCCTCTTTTCCCTGTAAATTATAGAAATACACAAATTATAGAATTACGAATCATTTGAATTAAAAAAATAAAGAAGTCAAATGCACTATAATAAATTAAATGTTAGAGATGCAATTAAAAATTATTAGAACCTGATCAATTAAAATATCCAAAGGTGGGCCATTATATTTCTTTGCTAGTTCGGTAGCATCCCATTCCTTCCATGCAGCATTATCCTCTGATCCTCCCAAGTATCCTGAGAAAGCTTTTTTTCCCCATGGACATAAGATTGGATTATTTATGGGTGCAAAAGCTGAAACTGTCTTGAACTGTCCCGGGTTTTTAAAGGCACAAATTAAAGCGCCATGTCCTCCCATACTAAACAAGAGGAAAGAAGAAGCATTTTAAAGAGTACATGCCGAAATGTTCCTGTATATTCCAAAGGATTATTTTTTATACCTATGGCCCATTATAGACTGTCTAGACGGCAAAGTTGGAAATTCTTTATTAATCAAAGTTGACAATTCTTTTGTAATATAGCTGTACATTCTGTAGTTTTTTTTCCATGGTTCACATGTCGCGTCTACATAAAATCCTGCACTAGTACCAAAGTCATAACTGTCATCCTCTCCAGGAATGTTCAACCCTCTTGGACTAGTATCAGGTATGACAAGAAGTACACCATGATTTGCAGCATATTTCTGCGCTCCGGCTTTCTGACTAAAATTAGCCTCTGTACAAGTAAGACCAGATAACCAGTAGATAACTGGTACTGATTCCTTCTCAGCTTGAGATGGTATGTAGAGAGCAAATCTTGTCTTGCATCCCAATTCTGTACTATTAAACAATTACAATCATCTTTTTAGATTATATAAAATACTTACAAATAAATTTAGGGTAATTATTTAGAATACCCCTTTTCCCCACCTAAAATCTTAATAAAAATATACTCAACGCGTTTTCCCTTAAGGGGATGCTGGAGCGAAGGCTGAAGTTAATCAAGGTCGATATTACAGGTTTTTATTTCCAATGTATAAGATGCTTACGCCCTCTGAGTTAATATGATCATGCAGGAAATTCGATCGATTAATTATCGATATTTTTATTCCATTTCCTACATTACCATCTTAGCAGGGACGTGTATTAGGGTCGGTTCCACAAATGTAAAATTTATTTTGGAAAATTTCCCAATTTTAGAATTGAGAAAAAAATAAACCGTAATTGAAGTTAATCTTATATTTGTATCATCGGACCTTAGAAATACAGTTGTATCATGTGCAGTGTAGACCGTGTTCCAATATATATCACCAGTATTAAAAATCTGTAATATACATAAAGTACAGATTTTTAACTTTAATAGCTATCGATACGAAGCCGTAGTAGCACTTTTTCCTTACGTCCAATGTCATTTTAGGTAATAATAATATAATATCAATAAATGAATACGACATTGCACATA
>JAANIC010002096.1:200440-216423 GCA_017607545.1 Acromyrmex charruanus
GCATACTACGTCGAATTATTTTTTGCTACAATTGTCAGTTTAAAACTTTTAGAAATACACATATAATTTCGATAATTAAATAAAAATATATTTAGCCTGTAATATGTGTTTATTAACAATGTCACTTATTAAAAAAAAAAATTATGAAAACAGAAAAAAGGAATTGATCATGAGATCTCTAACATTCAGATCTCGCATCATACGCGTGAGACCACGCCGAGGTCATGCAAATCACTTCTATGAACGTTGTATATAACACTCATGGAAAATCATGGAAATATCAATATCTCGTAAATTATCGTGTTTTGAAATTATTTTTGCTATTATACATAAATTGGAGGGATATAGGATTAGCATAATTTATTAAAACTTATCTATAATGTTATCTATAATGTTCCTTCTCCTCTTAATTATGTTGAGCGACTGAAATTTTCCAGAAAGCATTTTCGGTCGCTAGAAATAAGCGACTGTATAGAGATGGGGGAGGGGGGAGAGGAGAGGAGAGGAGAGGAGATAGAGGGGAGGGGAGAGAGGGGGAGGGGGAGAGCGAGAGAGGAGGAGGAGGGAGAGAGGAGAGAGAGAGGGGAGAGGGGGAGGGGGAGAGAGAGAGAGAGACTCTGAAGGATAGACTCGCTGTTTCGTTCGACGAGCTCAGCTCGGCATGCGGAGTCTCACCGATTACAATCGGAGTTTCTATCCTTTTTTGTTTTTTCTCTGTCTCACTCTGTCATACTTCTGTTTCAATAATTCGTTCTGCAATTCAAGAATGTGATTTCTGGCATCATCGTCGATGCAGCAAGGACGCACGATTCCTTCTCTAAACAACGATCCTGATATATATTTCTATATATACAAAAATATATTATTATGGTGTTTCCGGCTGATAATATATTGCTGGTTTATTTACAATGGTTCAATCCATTTCTATAGTTAAATAGCGGTACTACTTCGTTTGCGCGCGACCGATAGGAGGAATGGCGCTTCTTATTAAGACTCGACATTCGAGTCGAGTCAAAAATGTGCTGTATACAATAATTTCAGACCTTGCATAAGTAGCTGGCGATTTACAGAAAACCTCAAAGAACAATATTATGCTTGCAGAAACGAGTTACGAGCTTTAGTATAAGAGCAATGAGTATTCGAAAATTTCATTTATATGCTACGTCTGCTACGAGATCGCCGCTTGTCGTTCCGACATCCAAGCAGAATAGAAGCTCAACCGAAACACACATCGCGTTCCGAATCTTGATATATGCATGTGTAAATAATTCAGTAAATAAAGTTTAGACATGTGTTGTATATATTATATGTACACACACACACACACGCGCGCGCGCGTGTGCGCGTGCACGCATACATATACATATACATATACATATATATATATATATATATATATATATATATATGTGTGTGTGTTATTTTATATATATACATCAATAATTTACTAAATAAAATGTATGTAAAAGACAGAACAGTGTAATTAAAATAATTATCTTCATTTGTATTCATATATAAATAATATAGTATGTTTCTTGTTTAGGAAGAAATTATTTCAACAAAATTGAAATAACTAATATCATATTTATTTTATTATTATTTTTCCTCTCAAAAGAAAAAACTTTGATCAGGGCACGTTTATTATATTGATATGGGCCTGAGTAGGTCGATAATTCAGATCATTTTTATGGTTCAGCGACGCACTTTTCATGACGGCGCCGCTGTCGGAATATCGCGGAACTAAAATACTGCTTAGTTTCATGGCTGCACGTCAATTTCACTCGTAATATACAAACGAAATTTTCGGATACACCTTTCTCTTATACTAAAACTCCTACCGCGTTTCTGAAAGCATAGGATTGTTCGTTTAGGTTTTCCGCAATTCGCCAGCTACTTTTTATGAACGTGCAAGATCTGAAACTTTTATATGCAACACATATTGTGATGTGTTGACTACAGAAGCCGATAACAAAACTGTAAGTCTTTAATTTTCTTTCGTTTTTCGTATTCAAATGTAACTGGCGAATTGCGTTGTTGTCGATACTTTAATTGTGGAGAAGGATTTTTCAATCCATAAGCACAGTTACGAGAAAGGTGTTTTTAATATTTAATGATAAAACAGGACACTCCAGCATCCCCTTAAGGAGATGCTGGAGCGACGGCTGAATTTGATTGATGTCGATAAAACAGATTTTTAATTCCAAAATATTACGTACATCAAGAAAACGTTACATACATTAATTAAAATATTACGTACATTAAGCAAAATCATTAAGTAAAACATTACGTATATTTCTTGCTCTATATCCTATATATATCACATGAATGCGAGGTTATGTACACTCAAATCGTACTTCTCGAGCCATTTCTCTTATAAACTTCAAAACCATAATTTAAAGGTCTCATGATATTCTTATATATAATTACTCAAATATGGGAAAGTACTTTTTGTTTGGATATATCCTTGCATTCATTTATACATGTGAAGAAAGCAAACCTACATGGTAACAGAAAACTGTAATTTATAATTTTTTAGGGATTTTCATACTGGTTTGTATTTTTCTAAAGGTATTTGCGTTCTTTTTTTTATTCTAGAGAAGGATTTTTTATTCTATATAAGAAAGTAGAAAACGAAATGGTTTGAGAAATACAAAATAATGCTCCGTTGGTAACTCCAGCATCTCCTTATGGGGATCTGTATTATTGATAGAACTATTCCAAATTCTGTAGTAGTGACATCTTCCATTCATTTCTTATACTTATTGGCCCATATTCAGAACGCGCTTTTATCTTTAAAATTCTATAGTATGCGTAATTATAGCATGTTAGCATGTGTAAGCGCATTCTGAATACGGGTCATTATATCGTGTGTCTCGCTCAAACGCATTCATCTGTCCTTATAATATGTCTAACATATTGCAACGGCCATCTCTTAGGCCCGTTCTACAATCAGTCGATGTCAGCTGTTGCTAGTCGTTTATCGTATATTGTATGTCGCACATGAATACGACTTGCTATTCTACAATTGAGTCGTTGATCGAAGTCAGAAGGTTGGAATAAATGTAAAAAATGAATATCATTTGTAGTCTTGTGAGATCACTCGAGCGGGACGGACGTGCGTCTCGCCTCGCTTTGGGTGTTGCATCACCCATTTTTTGAAAAGCGTTTCCGGCTTCGATTGTGCATTGCAATACACTTTTTGTCTTGATTACATCATTATTTCGTCCCATTTTCACGATTTATTTACGATTCTGGCCGGAATTGCCGTCATTTTGAGTGCCATTAATTTTGAAGAAGAAGAAGAATGGATATCATTTGTTGATATTTTAACGAACGAGCAATTTGTCAATATTACTAAACACAGCGTTACAAGTGCTTATCACATTTAATCTGGAAATTAAATGTATACTGATACTCGAACTTGTAACAAATTTTACACAACTACATATGAACAACACATGTAATTGTAGAATAATGCGACTCCACTTGCTTGACGACTACTATGTATTGACTTAATTAGTTTTATAATATTGAAAAGGACCAAAATGATGATCGAAACGTATTATTCAAGTTATTAAACTTGAATAAATTTATATACATGAATTCACTCAGTGTCAGCTCTTATAGGCATTTCTTAAGTTTGATACAAAAGAATTAAATTACAAAATATTTTTATATTAAACAATAATAATTTAACAAACAAAAAATTACCTGATATATTTATATCATAACAGTTTCTCAAATTTGGATATTTTTTGCTACAGATCTCTTTTTTTGCTAATATTTTTAAAATTCACATCGCGTTTATCATATAAGCAATGATTTTCGCGAACAAAATCAATAATTATTTCGTCTACATTCAGTGATTCTATAATATAAATATATCCATATATCCGTATAAAAATATCTGTTTATCCATACACAAATGTGTCCGAAGGTTATGTTTCATCTAGTCGTAGTCGGAAAAGGGAATTGACCATCTTCTATTCCGACAATGACAGCCGACTTGCGACAACTTTATTCGACAGCTGACAATTCAGTGTGCATGCGTACAACGCCCGATTCCAACATACGACTGATTGTAGAACGAGTCTTAGAAGATCGAACACTTACTGCTAGACACAATTATTGCTTTGATTACTATTCCGAATCTTCGCTCAGCATTCGTATACACGTCATTCGCAGATCGATACAAATCTTTCTTTTGAAGTTTTTAATCTTAGTTTCATAAACTTAGTATTGTTTGTGCACGTCATGCGCTGCGTATTACACTATCGTGTAGTCCATACGAGCTATGAAACTTTTGTATTGAGGAAACATCTACGTCAGATGACAGCTTGAGATACGAGTTGAAAAAATATACATATAAGTTTTGAACTCTTCTCTTCTCTTTTTTTTCTCCGTTTAGTACAAAATAAATTGCACCAAATTTTGCATCTACTTTAATCTTGCAAAAAGATTTTTGATTCCGTTCAGTAAATTCGGACTCTGATAGCAAAATGTTAGCAATTTGGGGCCAAATTGGCAGCAAACTCCATCAGATTTTGACTACAAAACCATAGTCATCTGTGTCCGCATTTGGCTATAGATTTATCGACAAAGCTTGTTGATAGGCTATGCCAGCAAATTGGTGACAGAAACCGAGCAGTCTGCTCGAATCAGATTCTGCTCTCAATCTTCTTTCAATCTGCTGTTAGGTTAGGCAAGACTTCACTCGGTTTCTGCTACCAATCTGCTGGCATAGCAAGTCTAGCAGGCTTTGTTATATTTCTGACAGCAATTTGCTGATAATGTCAGATAATACAAATTCTGTATACAATTTGGTGTCTGCAATCAAAAATTAGTAACAGGCTCTGTCTCCGCAGGCTTTGCTATCAGGGGAGATTTATATCGATCTGTGAAATACCGACAATTTGACCACGAGCATCTCCTTAATGGCTCCGACACACCAGCGCGATGTTAGTCGCGCGCGACACGCGATATCCAATAACAGTATACCTTTAGAATGAGAATATCGGTAAAGCTATACACTCATTGGATATCGCATGTCGCGCGCGACAAGTATCGCGCTGGTGTGCCGGAGGCATAAGGCTCCTGACTAATCGCGGTGACCATGTTAGATCGTGACGTCCATAGGCGAGAAATTACAGATTTCTATTATAACACTATCTAACAACAGGAAAAATGGAGAGTTACTAGTCTAATGTTATAATAGAAGTCTGTGCAAGAAATATACGTTAATTTATGCTTCATGCCATTTGTAAATAAAGACAATTTGGACAAATCTAAAGGACGAGATCGCTTTAAAACACTTATAAAAATGGACAAAAACTTTTCTCCTTTGATAGTCAGTAAATGGTTATAAAAGGCAAGTAAAGTGAACCTAAATTCGGGCAGAAACGCACGGTTTAACAGCTGTTGAAACGAGTAAAATATATGCTTTTATATATAAAATTCCAAGTGTAGTTTCTCCCTATTTTACTTTCATAAGTACGAGACAAGACACATTTTCACAATTAAACAAATAATAATGAAATGGTATGCAACACAAATTTCATCGTCAAAACGTCATTTACCACGCCTATAAGTTTAGCCATTTATCGTGGCGAGGCGCTGTAACACACACAAGCACAAGTCCATGTAGAGGGTGCGTTACCAAAATCTGGACAAATTTCAATTTAAAATCCGCGATATTGTGTCTCTGCCAGAGGTTGTTGGTGACGTCCGAGAAAGTCTGATGCTTCTAGTAAATGGTCATATTCTCAAAATGGCCGCAATGTTGAAACCAAGTGCGGAGTATAATCGAAGAGTCGCGAGGGTGATGTCATGCCACCACATTTCTTTAAAAAAGGGGAAATTGTTAAAAAAAAGTGTATTTGCGCGTTCTAATGGATGTAATGAGCCGTGGATGGAAACTGTCACGTTCGGAAGGCTATGTTTTTCAGCAGGACGGTGCACCGGCTCATACGAGTCATTTGATTCAAAATTGGCTCTCAGACAACATCGATATACGAGGGCAAGTCAATAAGTTCTTAGAAAATTTGTCAAGAGAGCACTCGCAAAGTCCTGTCACATTAATTTTTGACAAGTAGCATTTTTCAGCTGATTACTGTCAAATTTAGAGCGGAATTCATCGCGTAGTTTCATTTCTGTACAGCGAATAACCTTTGTATTTTGAAAAATAGAAAAAAACGAGTTTCGTGATCAACATTTACACATGAAAGGTTTAACGCTAAAAGAAATCAAAGCGAGAGTTGGATAATGTTCGTAGCACATCTGCACCAACGTTTGCGACTGTATACAATTGGGTGAATGAATTTAAACGTGGTCGTACATCCACATGTGATGCATCTTGTTCGGGACGTTCCAATTGAGGCTGCTACGCCAGAAATCATCGATAAAGTCCACGATATTGTTTTGACGAGTGAAAGTGCGCGAGCTTGTTGAGGCCACAGGCATATCACATGGCACAGTGATTTCAATTTTGCACGAATTGGGTATGAAAAAGCTATCGGCAAGATGGATGCCACGTTTGCTCACTGTGGACCATAAATGCGACTGTGTGACGATTTCAAAACAATGTTTGGAGATGTTTCAACGTAATCCAGATGAATTTCTGCGTCGATTCATTACTGTGGATGAGACATGGATCCATTACTTCACACCCGAGACGAAGGAATAGTCAAAACAATGGACTTCATCGAGTGAACTAGCTCTGAAGAAGACGAAGAACGTGAAGTCGACCGGAAAGGTGATAGTCACAGTTTTTTGGGTGCACGCAGTATAATTCATATCGATTACCTTCCGTTGAAGTAAACGATCAATGGCGATTTCTACGCAGCCTTATTAGACCGTTTCAACATTTTAAAGAAAAAACATCCTCATTTGGTGAAGAAAAAAGTGCCCTTCCATCAAGACAATGCACGGGTTCATTGTCCGACACCGGGCACGTGTGATGGCCAAATTCAACGAATTCCGCTACGAATTGTTTCTCCATCCAGCATATTCGCCAGATTTAGCTCCCTGTGACTATTTCCTGTTTTCAAACCTGAAGAAATAGTTCGGAGGAAAGAGATTCATCATCAGAGAGCAGCTCATCGCCGAAACAGAGGCTTATTTTGAAGGGTTGGACAAATCATATTATTCGGGCGGCTTGAAAAAGTTGGAGAATCGTTGGATCAAGAGTATCGAGCTGAAAGGAGATTATGTTGAGAAATAAAAATGAATCGATCAAAAAAATGCGTTTTACTGTGTTTTTCTAAAAACTTATTGACTCGCCCTCATATTTTGGTCCAAGGAATTCTGGCCTCCCAATAGCCCAGATTTAAATTCCCTTGCACTACTACCTATGGAGCGTAGTTGAAAGGGTCACAAACAAGTCTCGGCTTCCCAATGTGACGTCATTAAGGACCGCTATTGAGGCAGTATTCATCGGCATAGATAACGCTACATTACAGCGTGCGAACGCTTCAGACTGAGAATAGAGGCCATCATTCAAGCTAATGGGGGATATATCGAATAATTGTGCGCTATAGGGGATCCCCCAAGTGCCATGTAAAAGAATTTTTTATAATATTTAATTTTTCATTAAAAACATTTTGTTTAAAGAAATTGTTTGATTTGTCCGGATTTTGTCCGGATGACTCTGTACATATAATATACATGGGATTGCGTTATCTGACGTCGTGGAAGTTAGATGTTCGTTACTCTTGCAAATTTGCTTCGATTAAAAATTAATGTATTCTATTACGATTTGGATTACCATCTTCCTGCGTTTTTTCTCTTTTTTTTATTTATGGATTCTCAACACATTTACTGATATAACTGACAAGATTATTACTTTCTTACTACTTTGATTTCCGATATTATTGACTCGCAGCGCACGACACAAAATGAAGAATACGTATTTTAGAATTATAACGAGTTTTGTAATATTATATATATTTGTTTTATAGCGATGTTTGAATAAGTTTACCGCAACATTGAGAATGACTCGAACGGAGTCGAAACATATGTTTTTGTCCTTTGTAATTATTATATAAATTTTATGATTTAAATTAAACTTCTTTGCTACATTATTGACTCTTTACCCTTCTTTTATCTATATTATAATATACATGTGCTCATTTTCGCGCGTCGAGAGCACATGTATACATGGGTGTTTGTGTGTGTGGCTATCAGTTTCGCCAGGCCACTGTCTGATTCTGTCTCGCTGGCTAAGTAGTCAGGAGTTTTAAAACGAAAGAATTTGACAGAAAAACGCGGCGATCGTGAATCAAATTATTAGTGCCCATTTCCAACGTAGATTAACTTTAATCTCGGTTCAACTTACTTTTCGTCTTTTTCTAATCTTTAGAATTGGGAAAAGACGAAGAGTAAATAGAACTGAGATTAAATTTAATCTACATTGGTGGAAACAGGCATAAACTGATTCTACAACGAGTCAGTAGTCGATAGTCCTAAAGCGTGGTCTACAATAAGTTCCAACACATCGTTGCCAGTCGCAATGCTTCATGACAGCCAATCAGAAGTATTACTAATTTGACACTCCTGATTGGCTGTTGCGAAGCATTGCGACTGGCGACGGAGTGTTTGCAACTTATTATAAACCACGTTTTAGGATACTGTCCCATGACAGAAGAAAGTATTTAACATGCGATACTTGCATTTAAGCTTAATTCACACGGCCCCCATGGGCGCGGGATCTGGAATACGTCCGATCAGCGCGTCACGGCTATGCTGAGACTCCCAGGCGCTCTCGCGGGATGTAGGTTCCAACAAGCAACTCACTGGTTGGAGCGAGCGACTATCCATGCTCTACCAGCTAAGCAAGCTGGCTCCCGAACATGATACGCAGCTCACCCGTCGGGGCCAGAGGAGCTATCACCACTGCCACCGCGAATCCTACCCATGACTGGGTGCGGACAATTGCCACAGTCCCCGCGATATCAAAATCATCGGTCAGATCGTCGTAGCCTAGGCTACTCCCAGTTTGCGTCGCCTACACACGCGACACTGGTCAGTCAGCGCTTCGGGTGCCGCCGGGACGCTACTTCCCGAGGACGCTCCACAATCGCTCAGCAATCCGACCACGGACCTAGCCCCGAGCTTTCAATCTGATCGGAATCTTCCCTGCGTAAGCTAAAAAGCTTATTGGCTCATCCATAATCCTGAGGCTATCAAGTGATTAGATAGTCTCGAGCCTAATAGGAACAAACTGACATTATGTAGGGCGCCGGTAAAACTCGAACTCGGAACGGTAGTCGAAACGCACAGGGCGTCAAATCATTGACAAAACTTTTCTTTTTTTTAATTTGTAAAATAAAAGTCTTTACGATTATCATATTTATAAAAAAAATTACTTTATCCTGTGGAGTGCGTCGAACTATGCAAATTTCTTAAAAAAAAAAAAAAAAAAACATACGTCCTTATTTTTAAAAACTGTCAAGTAGGGGTAAAGATAGATTCAAATATGAAAGTTTTGTAAAATACAGATTCTATTTTTGAAAATGAAAAAAAAACTTTTAAATACGACCATTTTTCGCAAAGTTACACTTATTTGAATTTATGCGAAATTTTAACATAAATTTTTGTTGCGATAATTTTGTTGATGAGTATATTTATTATTATGTAAGTATTCATATTTTTCCAGCATATAAATATAACCATTTATATCATTGGATAAAATTGCGTGCTTGTCTGAAATTTTTGTGGTTGGGTTCCCGCCAATATTTCCGAAATTGTGAAAAATCAGAAAATTTATTTTAGATATTTTATGAAAAAAGATAATTATTATATAGTAGAAGAATCTGCAAGAAGATAAATTCGATACTCATACGTGTGCCAAATGTTTGTTTATAAATGATTCCATTAAATGTAAAATATGTCGATCTTTCTATATCGATGTTTGTTCCGATGAGGGTTTCCCCCATTCCCCTATTATATCTGATATTGTGATAGAAGATTTAGAAGAGAGAATATTGAATTCTCTAGAATTTTGGATTTCCACTTATTTTAGATATGTTGATGATGTCTTTCTAATCGCATCTAAAGATGAGATTACTCAGATTTTAAATTCTTTTAATGAACAGCATGATAGACTTAAATTTACTATTGAATACGAGGAAGACCATTGTTTGAATTTTCTGGATCGGTCAATCTATCGGTCATTAATAAAGATAATACAATTATTTTAGATTGGTACCATAAAAAGACGTTTTCAGGCAGGTATTTATCTTTCTTTTCGAATCATCCTATATGCCATAAGATCGAAACTATATATAGTCTTATTGATAGAATGATATTATTGTTAAATCCTGCATTTTATAATAAGAACTTAGAATTAATAAATAGAGATTTTGATCACGGCTATCCTTTAAGAATGATCTTTAATTGTATCAATAAAAGAATTAAAAATTTGGCCAACAAAGAATCCCTCAATGATAAATAATAACCAGCTCGGATGTCAGTGACAATGATGGAGTTTTAAGAATGGTTTTCCCATATATAAGATTCATTTCCAATAAAATTACTAAGTCTATTAACAAATCTACAAATATGATTGGCTATAGGTGTTTAAACAAACTTAATAAATTTATTGAAGTTCATAAAGACAAAAATCAACAGGAAAAAAATAATAACGTCATATATAAATTAAATTGTAATAATTGTGATGCCTCTTATGTTGGATAAACTAAGAGGCAACTACAGACAAGAATTAAAGAACATCGCAATAATATAAAATTAGACCAGTCCAAACACTCAGTAAAATTAGACCAGTCCAAACACTCAGTATTCACGAAACATATCATTGAAACAAATCATAATTTTAATTGGGAAAAAGTTAGTATACTTGATTTTGAAAAGAATTATCGCAAAAGAAATATTTCTGAAATGATTCATATTAAAGAACAAAAAAAATAGTTTAAATTTAAAGAAAATTGAAAGATACTGAATTATTGAATGCTTCTTATTTTAACATATTAGACGATATACGTAAACATAAATTGTCACAGTTTTGAAGAGTTATTTTTACATTCGATTTTACTGACTTACTTTTATAGTAAGTCAGTATTACTGACTTACTTTGACCTACACATCACATCAGTCAATTTTCGAACGAGTAACAGATAACTTCTAATTTTAATGTTTAACTTGATCTCTGATTGAGATTTTTAATTGCAGTATTTTATATAAATTAACATGAGTTATGATTTGATTCTATATTTCTCATTCACATTAATTATATTATTTTAATACTTCTTCTCGTTCTACAGAATATCATAAAATATTCGTAACAATTGAACTCTCTCTCTGAAATCGATTGATTCAAGTCTGCGATTTCCGTTTTCAACTGAGGAATTTGGCAAAATTATTTTTATCGAAGGACATCATGTTAATCTACTTTCGACTGAAGTATTTCCTTCTTCTTATTTTATGTAAGTCTTAACACAATTTGACATTCGAATTTTATATGAATTGATACATTACCACTGACGGTTTTTTTTTAAATATTTCATTATATGCGCTATTTAATTGATTTGTTAATTTAATAATGTATTTTTGCTTTGTATACTGAAGAAAACTTTGTAAATTGAAACGTTTGTAACTTTATATTATTTTATTTATATTATTTATATTTATATTATTTTATTAATTGTATTTAGATTATTATATAGTATTTACATTCTTATGTTAATTGTATTAATTTAAAGTCAGTCTAATTATAAGCTCAAAATAAGCTACGATTTTGTTTAATTTGTTTTGAAAATCTTTTAAATTAAAAGACAATTTGAGGTTAGAATAACAATCCGTTTTCCGAAAAAGTCGCTGCATGGGGAACCCAGCCATAAAAATTTCGGACCGACAAGCATGCAATTTTCCTCAATATAAATGATTATTTATATATTGGAAAAATGAATACTTATATATTAATGAATACTTATCGAACAATTATTTATTAATAATGAATTTCTTTTTATACGTATAGACATTCAATTTTGATAATCTTTATTTAATGTGTATGTGCAGACGAATAATAATGCATCCTAATAATTCTGATTGGTTGATCTTCACTCTATCACTTTTCCGAGATTGCGTTTTCCGAAATTCCATGGTACTTCTGAAATTCCAACTATCATGGGACAGCATCTTAAGTCAGTGAATCAGTAAAGTTGGCCAATTTTCTTAAAACTGACTAAATTCGACTTTATTCCTTCCCATTAATCGAGCTAAACGACTCGCTGTTGATAATTAATAACTAATAGATGCGAAAAATCATAGTCACTTATTTAGATTAAAACTGATTAAGACTTAAGATTTCCGACTATCGACTCATTGTAGAATCAGCATTAAGCGTTAAAGTTCGAGACGAGGTTAAGATATCTGTTCCCGATTCGATACAATGCTATGTACGTTCTGCTTTAATTACACAAATTGCTGGTAATTTGCTACTCAATATTATCATACCGTGAAGGCATCAAGTTGCCAATAAAGAAGAACTCAATTGCTGCATGTTGCTCACTAGTGTGCATTGTTAAGTATGTGTTGCTACCGGAATTACAGCAATTGAGTTCTTATTTGTTGGCAACTTGATGCCTTCATGGTATGATAATATTGAGTAGCAAATTGCCAGCAATTTGCCGACCACTTTAAAATAGTCATTAAAATTAGTACTATTGCCATCATGTTGCCATAATAATATGCAGCATCATACAATGCTGTCATATTGCTGACAATGCAAGATAACATTGATGCAGCTATCTTGCTGTTAAACTGCTGGCAATAATATTATATATATATATATAATATTATTGTCTGCATGTTGCTACAATGTCGGCATACTCGAAATTGTTGAAGACAAATTTACGGCAAATTGCCAGCATCATAAGCAATCACAGATTTGTGCGATTTTGCTGAGACACGCTTTGCTGTCTGGGTATGTTTTATATATTTACCTGTTGTGTGTATATACCTTCTGCCAGCCTCCGAAAATTTTACTACTCTCAACTTCCGTTAATTCAGACATCTGAAAATTATATTGAATCTTCAGTGAATAATAATCCCTTCTAAATAATTGCACGAGTATTTTATTTGCCAACAAACTTTAAAAAAGTAGATTGCGAAGGTTATCAGATATCAGACAGAATTAGGTTAGAGAGGATAATTAAGCAGAGAGAAACCTGAGAGAACATAACGGCCCAAAATTTGTAACCGCAAAATGCTGCCGCGCACTTCTGCCCTCTGACAAAGTGGATGTAAACTACATAGCAACGTCCACTTTTCAAGGTTGGAGATGATAATAATCGATATTTGATTCATATAATCGTGTTACATATAGCAACTGTTTCATAGTGGAGAAGGCGCGAACGCGAAATCGAACTATCAACTGTCAACCATGATGGAATTGTGCTGTTTCTGAGAGTTGATTCTGTATCTTCAAACAAGGTGAAAATGACAAAAGTGAGCAAATTTACTAGGCGTTGACCAATGAAATAATCAGTATTCTAATAAATTCGCTCACTTTTATAATTTTCACTTCATTTCAAGATACAGAATCGATCTCTTGGCCGGTACCCGACAATGGTGTCGTTCTTATTAACTTTTACTAGAGGAACTCTAAGGGTAAAATCACACAGTGCGGAATAGAGGACTACGAAATAGAGAATGCGTCATTGAAACAACCGCACTTTTCCATCACGCAAGTTTTGTGTACTATGATCACATGTTCACATGATGTATCAAAGATGTATCCAACATGAATATAATTTAAAAACTACTAACTTCATGTTAATTTGCTTATTAAAATGAAATATAATTTTTCAAATTGTAAAAACAATTATCACTGTTGTAGTATTTAATGTTTTACAATTAATATTTACAATTTCATGATAATTTTTTGAACTGTTTTAACGCATTTACTATCATTTTTCCGCATCATGTGAACATAGCATACAAAACTGGTGTGATGAAAGTGCGGAGAAGGGCACACTGAAATCGCACGTAATGCATCATTGTTTTTTTAGCTCTTGGTATCTGTATTTATGCATTCAGATTTTGTCATTTTGCTTCATTCGTCTCGACATTATGCAATTCCATCATATCAATCAGCGTCAAATTATTTTAACCTCTCAAAATAGGATGGTTTATTACAAGAACAATGATGAACTCGTTATTCCGCAATATCAAATGCGGAATAGCGCTGATTGGTCGCTTCAATGACGCATTTTGTATTCCGCAGTCCTATTCCGGATCATGTAATTTCATCTTAATAGCGTTTTCGGCCCGAATTTGCATCAACTTGGGTTAGGAAATGCTTCACTATCGGTTGACGTTACAGTCTCTACCAATAGGAGAGCACGAAACATCATTACTTCAATCCAGATTAGTGCAAGCTCAGTCGGACCGAAAACGTTATAATATTCAACGACAAATAAGTCATGTGATTTCATATGCTAACCTTGAGTCGCTGATATAAATAGCCTAGCAGCGATAAATTTTTGATGATAATTATATTAATTGTGTTGTGTAAAATGATGTAAAGTCCAAAATGTCATATTAAAAATAGTATTACGATTGGACCTGTCAAATTGATACGATTATGCACAACAAAAATAAAGCGAAACTACGACAAAATAGACTAATAGCATATATGCATTAATGAATGTACAAATTTAAAAAGAAAATATAAAAAAAGAGATTTTGGGTTGATCTTTTACTTGAAAGATGACGTGAACATGAATTAAAAAAAAATTATTATTAAAAAATTATCAATAAATAACCGATATGCTTCCATACACCCATGAGTCGAAATGTTCTTTTCGTATATGATTATTTTACATATGTCAAGTATATATAACAGCCGTCTGAAAATTTCATGAAATTATCGCACTAACAAATAATACAATAATTAAATAATATAATAATTAAAAAATAATAAATAATAATAATTTAATAATACAATAATTAAATTGGTATAAATTGGTATTGAGCGATCATAAAGAAAAGTCAGTATAAATAAAATTGAAAATAAAAATAATCAGAGTTAAATGAAGTAAAATCACACACAACAAATTTTTTTATTGATAAGAAATTTGTTTTTATTTATTTATTATGACAATTATTTAGAATACAAACATCATCACGAAATTTGATACAAATATATTTATTCGATACGTTTTTACTTAAAATGAAAGAATCTGGCAGAAAAACATGGTGATATGTTTCACGAAGCGAATTATTAAATGTTTCCAGTGAGAAATGACAATGGAATCGACATCGATTCCATTGTCATTTCTCACTGGGTTAGAGTAGGACTCTAGGTTAAAGTAGGACTCTAGATTAGATTTGCGCTACGTTCGAAATACAAGATGTCTGTGGTTCGGAAACATTACTCGAGGAAACAGTACTCCCATGTATCAGGGTATGTGAAGTTAGCACCCCAACTATAGTACTCAGGAGTTCTGATTAGAGTTCCCGTTTCCTTTTGACGAGACAAAGAGTTCTATATAATTTATAACAAGAGTTCCGCTTAATAATTATTTTTAAATAATTTTTAAAAAATGGGGTGCTAACTTCTCATCGAAAATCGAGATCGAATAGTTCTGAGTGGCTCAATAGCTTCATTTCGTGAATACCTAGAGTTCCTGATGCATAAAAAAAAATTTTGAAAAATCAAAAAAAAATTAAAAATTTTTGAAAAATCAATTTTTAGATACAATAGTTCTGATTAGAGTTCCTGCTTCCTTTTAACGAGACGAAGAGTTCTCTATATTTTTTAATGCAAGATTCATTTAATAACAATTTTTAAATAATTTTTAAAAAATTTTTTTGACAAAAAATTTTTTTTATAAAATAGTTCTGTGACACGTTAATTGTCATTCTAACAATTACGAAGAGTTCTCAGCGATTAAAACCAACACAGACTCAATAATAAAAAAGATATATACTTAAAACGAAATTTGAAAAATCGATTGCAGAAGTAC
>JAANIC010002096.1:217286-231174 GCA_017607545.1 Acromyrmex charruanus
TAAGGAAATACGTACTTCTGCAATCGATTTTTCAAATTTCGTTTTAAGTATATATCTTTTTTATTATTGAGTCTGTGTTGGTTTTAATCGCTGAGAACTCTTCGTAATTGTTAGAATGACAAGTAACGTGTCACAGAACTATTTTATTAAAAAAATTTTTTTTCAAAAAAATTTTTTAAAAATTATTTAAAAATTGTTATTAAATGAATCTTGCATTAAAAAATATAGAGAACTCTTCGTCTCGTTAAAAGGAAGCAGGAACTCTAATCAGAACTATTGTATCTAAAAATTGATTTTTCAAAAATTTTTAATTTTTTTTTGATTTTTCAAAATTTTTTTTTATGCATCAGGAACTCTAGGTATTCACGAAATGAAGCTATTGAGCCACTCAGAACTATTCGATCTCGATTTTCGATGAGAAATTAGCACCCCATTTTTTAAAAATTATTTAAAAATAATTATTAAGCAGAACTCTTGTTATAAATTATATAGAACTCTTTGTCTCGTCAAAAGGAAACGGGAACTCTAATCAGAACTCCTGAGTACTATAGTTGGGGTGCTAACTTCACATACCCCATGTATCATTTTATTCTTGTGTCTAACATTGGATAATAAGATAATACACGGAGATACTCGGATGACGTTTACATTACGCAGCTTTAATAACTATTTAGGTAAAGAATTGTTGTCATAACCTGAAGTTACTTTGTAAGGCAGACTGTCGCATTTTTCTTCTACATTCATTTCAAATGGAAATGTATTGAATGAGTATATTTTTATCAAGTTTTGCGATGACATCTATATTCTAAGGCTACATTTCAAAACCCTTTCCGAGGAAAATTTTACTCGAAATACTGTAGTATACATTATATATCCTATATATTTCCAGTAAAATTTTCCTCGAAAATTGGAAAATCAATTTCTGAAAATAAACCTTTATGGGTCGACAGGAGAGACCCGTGGAGATGTCCGTCTAGTTGAAGATGAATTTCTTTATACCGAAATTTCGGCTAAAAATACTGGATGGATCGCGTTTTAATTGCGATATTCGTAATCAGGAAAAGCTTCTGAAGGCTCGTACAGAGCGATTTTTTTGAAAAAAGAGAAAAATTAAAATTTGTTTTGATATCTCACTCGATGTGTACTACAGTGCAGTTGAGGTGTATATGATCTTATTAATAAAAATTTTCAAGAATTAATTTACAAAATCTGGCTCTGTACGAGCCTTCCCAGCAATATAACAAAGAAATCCCAACAGGTTTCACAAGGAAATATTATTTGTTCGAGAAGAAAAATGAGCATAACTGACCTAGATCTACACTTATAAAATACATACCTTTATGCTAAAATTATGGCTAAAATATAACATAAACGTTTTCACGTTTTAATTGTGATATTCGTAATCAGAACAGGCTCCTGAAGGCTTGTACAGAGCTATTTTTTTTTGTAAAAAAGGCATAATAAAAATTTATTCTGATATCTCACTCGATGTGTATTATAGTGCAATTAAGGTGTACATAATTTTATTTTAAAAAATTTTCAAGAATTAATTTGCAAAATATGACTCTGTACAAGTCTTCCTAGTAATATAAAAAAAAATCCTAACAGATTTCATAAAGAAATAATATTTCTTCGAGAAGAAAAATGAACATAACCTAGATCATCAAACTGCACGTTCTGCTACAGCTGATTGTTAATCATAGAGAAATTTTTCACATTGAGTTGAACAAAGAAAGGTACACTTCAGACACTTCACAATACTTTGAAGGAGGACGGTTAAAATCTACAATAAAACAATTTCTGATTTTTGTATTATGTTTCAAAACCTGATACAATTAAATCCTATGACAGCATAATAGCATTTGAGATCTATTACAAAGAATAATGCAAAGAATTTTGTCTTACAGTATTAGTTACTCATCCATCTTGTTGATCGAATAACAATCAGAAAACGTAATGGAATTATTCGGAATGGATTCTGATTAAAATAATTAAATTATTTTTTACATTTCTATTGTGTTTTTTAAAGAAACTGTGGGAAAACTAAATAATTCCGATCGGAACTTATTCCAAGCAATTTCATACGTCCTGGAATATCAAAATACTAGGGAGACTACTTATCGTGTCTAATGGAATTTCCGTGACCGTAGCGCCTATATCTATATTTCGGTCAAATACATGATATTTTAATATTTAATTTAAAATGTCTGGATGACTCACAAATGTTTTTAATGGTACTTCATAATGGTCTTCATACGAAATATTAGGTTGGTGCATATGAAATGTCGGATTTTTTTATGAACGTTTGTCTCCCTGTTTTCGTTATGCTTTTGTTTTTGGCATAATCTCGTTTATAGTCGTATTGCCAGAGTCACATTTCAACAAAGAAGATTTTCTCAAAAGTATTCCATTTTGTTATTTGTTTTGAATTTCGTAAGGATATGAATTCAACCGATATTCATGTAATTTTTTTATATGAGTATAAACTTGGTAATAATGCTGCAAAAGTTGCACGCAATATAAACCAGGCATTTGGGGAGAATACTGTTAACGATCGAAAAGTGCAGTGTTGGTTTGAAAAATTTCGGTCTGGTGATTTTTCCCTACAAAATGAACCGCGTGGAAGACCCAAAACGTCTGTGAAAAATGATGCTCTGAAAGCATTGGTGGAAACGAATCCAACTGTATCTACAAGAGAACTTGCTACCAGAATGAAAGTTAACCATACAACGATATTGTGACACCTTTCTGAAATTGGCAAGGTGAAAAAAATGGATAAATGGGTACCGCACGAACTAACCGAGCGAAATAAGCTGGATCGATTGAACGTATGCTCATCATTACTAACCCGATTTCATCGAGAGCCATTTTTTCGATCGGATTATTACTTGTGATGAAAAATGAGTTCTTTACGACAATAGGAAAAGGTGTGCTCGGTGGCTTGATAGGCTTGAATGAGGCTTGTGCTCATACTCCAAGGCCATCACTTCATTCACGGAAAATTTTAATAACAGTTTGGAATGTGACTGGAGTAATTCATTACTCATTCCTTCGAACTGGGGAGACAATTACAGCTGAAAAGTACTGCCAGTACATTGATGAAATGCATAAAAAATTATATGCCCATCACTTGTTAATCGGCATGGCCCAATACTTCTCCACGACAACGCTCGGCCGCATACGTCGTACAAAACAATTGCGAAATTAAATGAATTAAAATATGAAATTTTGTAGCACCCAGCTTTTCACCGGATTTTTCGCTAACCGACTTTCATTTTTTTAAACATTTAGAACAGTTTTTACGGGCTAAACAGTATGAAAATGAAGACAGAAAATGAAGACTGAAAAATTCCATATCAGAGTTTATTGATTCTAAAGATCAGAATTTCTTTAAGACAGGCATCTATGCATTAAAATCTCGTTGGGAAAAGTGTATTGAAACAAATGGAGCATATTTTGATTAAATAAACAGCTTTTGAAAAAAGATATGCATGTTTTATATATTCACTTAAAAATCCGACATTTCATATGCACCAACCTAATACAAACGATTCCATATATAAACTTTGTTGAATTTAGATCCAGTTAATTATTTCGGTCAAGTACATGGTCCAAAAAAGAATGATTAATTGTAATTAATAGAATGACTCACAAATCTTATTTGTACTTCAAAATTCTTCATACAAAATATAAAAAATTTAAAATGATAATTTTTACAACCGGAGGTTTTGTCCAGTCACGTACATACGAATGTTTCGAATCTCTTCATCTCCATGGAGCGCAATGAGCGTAAGCGGAACAACAGCAAGTCCATAAATGATGTTTTAATATTGTATTTGTCATTCATTTTTTATTATCATGTATTTAAGTACAGAATTAAATGCATTTCTCATTAAAAATAATGATTAAAGATGTTAAAATTTAGGAAATTAATCTTAATATGATTGTAACCTTTATGAAATAATGATTTATGCGCTATATGGGTATTGGAGTTCACGTTTCAACGTAATAAAACTGGCGAAATAACAACGTGGTGAGTACAGAGATAAATTATTAGGTAATTATCCAGAAGACGCTCTTCACCTTCAATTTCAATGAAATTATGCTCATTCGACGCGGTATTATGTGACCGCAGCGTATGCTCGCATCGCAGTGTTCATGGCTATGACAGATTTTCTAACCGAAAGTTGTCAACTTTAACGATAAAATCTTAATTCGCGGCACTAGGCACAACATTTAACTGCCAGATTCTTTCGTTTTATGCAAAAACCCGCCGAATGCATAATTTCATTGAAATTGAAGGTGAGGAATCTTCTGGATAATTACCTAATAATTTATCTCTGTACTCATCACTTTGTTATTCCGCTAGTTTTGTTACGTTAAAATGTGAATCTCCAATACCCATGTAGCGTAATGAGCGCATCGCAGACTTTGTGCGACCAATCATAAATTGTTATTTCATAAAAGTTACAATCACATTAAGACTAATTTCATAAATTTCAACATCTTTCATCATTATTTTCAATGAGAAATGCATTTAATTCTGTACTTAGATACATGATAATAAAAAATGAATGACAAATATTGTACAATATCCATATATCCGTATAAAAATATCTATTTATCCATATACAAATATGTCCGAAGGTTATGTTTCATCTAGTCGTAGTCGGAAAAGATGGGAATGGACCATCTTCATAGGGTTGGAAAAAACCCGACTTTTTAAAAAAAAACTCAACTCACTGGGTTTTATGAGAGTTTTATTAAGTTTTATTGGGGTTTTTTGGGGTTTTTTTAAAAATAAAATTATTTGATATTTTTTTCATGTAATATTTAGTTTACGTTGTATTTATCATTATTTAATTACATATTCAAATAAAATTAATTATAAATAAATTGTAAAAATATTATAGTGATAAATTTTATAGTATAAATTTTTCAAATGTAAAAAAAACACTTCTACATAATAAAAATTCAACAAATAGAAAATAAGAAATGTCAACATTTTAAATAACATTAATTTAAATAGGAAGCGCCACTACGGTCTGAATGTTGAGATGTTGAACTAATATATATATTTTCAAATAAATGAATTAATTTCAGAAATGATAATTACGTGCCGATATGGTTGTCGGACTTTCAACGCAATCAATCTGAAATATTAATAATCCCTCCAAATTTGCCAAATTAATCTTAAAAAACTGTAATAAACTTGTTGCGAAAAATATTGCCTCGGCCGAGAGTCGAAAAATATAATTGTTCATTTAAAAAAAAAAAGTTTGGAAAAATATAAAAAAAATTGCTCATACACAATTATGCATAATTTTATATTTAATTATACATAAGTAATTTTTTTATACATCATAATTTTTTTATATTTCTTTAAACTTGATTTTTTTCTAAAAACAAATAGTGTGAAGATTACCCTTTTATTTTTAATATTTTTATGTTACTATTACGTTATTTTTTCTATTACACTAAAAAGTAATTTTACAAAAGAAAATGAAATGTATGAACATGTATGGACATATTTCATATACAATTATATATGTTTATGAATATTTATGTGTGTTTATATATATTTATACATATTCATGCATGAAAAATTTTTTATCGGAATATACGAACTAAATATCGATTTATCTGCAGTCTTGAAAAGTGGATGTATGTACCCTCAGAAAAGTGGACCTTACTATGTAATTTATATCCATTTTGTCAGGGGGCAGTAGTGCGCGGCAGCATTTTGCGGTTACATGTTTTCAGCCGTCATGTCTTCTGTTAGGTTTCTCTCTGGACTTTGATAGCTATCATAACATGCATCGATAGAATGTGAATCGCATTCTGAAAATTTTTGGGTATTCCAAAAATCATCGAAAAAAAGTGTCGCTACTTTTCTGCCCATGACTGTACGTACACCCAAGGATTTTGATTCTTTCCCTCGGAAATTTTCACAAACTGAAAAATGACCACTTTTCTACATTAATGCTCAGAGTCCGTGTGCAATTAACGAAACGACTAAATCTCTACGTCCATTTACAATTAAATTTAATGTAAAGACAAAATAATCTGAATTTTTGGAAGTTTTAAAAAAGTAACCGAGGGAAAGAATCGAAGTCCTTAGGTGTACATACAGCCGGTCACAGAAAAATTGCAATACTTTATTTTTGATGAATTTCGGAATGCAGCTTGTTCACCGAGCGATTGATTCTTATTTGTCGATCTATGAAGAAGAATTACTCAGTAAACAAGCTGCGTTCCGAAATCAATCGAAAAAAAGTGTTGCAATTTTTTTGTCCCTGACCATACATAGCATTAGAGACCTTTAAGAATCTGCAAAGCAATGTTCAAGGTATCGATCGTGTAACTTTTTTTTCTAGAGCGAAAATGTGAAAAGTGAAAATTTTTATGTATGCATATATGAACAATACACACATCATGCAATAAATTTTCACTTTTCACGTTTCCGCCCTAGAGAAAAAGTTACATGATTAATACTCAAGTTTTGATTGATGCAGCCATTATGTTGCAAAATTTTCATGTCATCCTTGTTTAACAATCGGTAAATAACAAGGATGAAGTGATCTAGGTATCATTTGGGTAATCTGGAATCTGAACATAGCCCTGGAAACGCAATATTTTAAAATTTACTATAAAAATCCAATTTGCATTATCATGGCAACGTTTTCCAGACTCTCCCTTGGGGGTCTCTACATAGCACCACTGACAAGATAGCGGACAAATTGAATATTCCTGATTTATTTATGTTTATATAATTTGGGAATCGTTTAGGAAAATTTAGGAAAAGTATTTAAAAGTATTTGCTTATAATAGTATTTTTCTTGTTATTAACAAATTTTATCACGCGTCAAATTTAGAGAGAGAGAAAGGATGAGGGAGTGGATGAGTTACTGAAGGAGAGTGGCAAACTGGTCCTCCTCTGGACGTGATCATCAAAACTTCATAGGCATGGAAGAGATTGGAGAGAACTGATCACGTGATCCTGCTTGGACACTGTTGTTGAAGCTCTATTCATGTGACCAATTTGCCACTCTCTTTGAGGCTCTTTAAAAAATGTCAAATTAGCAGACAGCGATTCTATTTAATGTGTTTTATGAATGGAATGTGTTGTGGTATGACGCTGATGTCATCTTGTATGGAAGACTCACTCACCAAGACGGCGAAATAACGACGACTCTCTTTGTTATAATAATTTAAACTTTATTCTTGAGTCGGAATTAAGATTTATTCGAAGCGGGCAGTAGGCGATGCTCATAATTCGAGAATTGATACGTTCTGTTAGAAGCATGCATATGTAACTCGCACTTGGTACGACTTTGAATATTTTCTCGCAGCCTTAGAAAGAATTCGTATTGCGAGCAGCAACGAGACCGGCAAATCTCGCCGGAAACTCAGGTAATTCTCGCGCACTGAATGCCCTCGCGGTACGCCTACGCGTATATCGGTAACGTTACGGGACACAATATAGCGTTGATACGTGACAACATTTCAGTTTGGTTCGCACTTAATATTCGAGATAAGATTCGTTAAGCACGAATCTCGATCAATGGCCTAGTTTCCAATCGTTCGACAACTGCAACAGGAGAATACTCGACTGTAGGTGGTTATTTCTTACATTTTGATTCGGATTAAACCCTCAGTGGAAACTAGGCTACTGATCCATATTGATCGGAATCGGGAAGCAAACTGAATCTTCGCGGAACGTGTGCGCGATAGTTAATTTTTCGAGTGTCGCACAAGAAGGGTCGCGTGCCATCTGAGATAGATAGCGTAATTAGAGCAGGAGCGAGGTATTACTCATGTCGAACGAAATGTCTGCCGCAGGAGTGATTGAACGGGGATGGCTCAGTGTCTGAGCTGTTTACTTACCATCCCGAGAATACATTTGAAATAACGATGATTCCGGAACAGAATCGATTTAGAAATAAAAATCATTTGGGGAAGACGTCTCTTATTTTTATTCGGGAAAAATCACTATTTCGTAATTTAATAAATTTACACATATTGCGAAAACGAACAAAGCCCGAGTGTAGTGTAGTAGGTATAATACAAAGGATGTAGTAAACTTAAAATCATCAAAAATTAACCGATTAGACCTGATCTAATTATGTAAGAAATTATGTAGTAAGAAATCAACTTAATTACATTCGGTTAATTTTCTTCACATTTAACTGTGATTGGTCAATTTCTTATGGCTTAAGGCTTTCTACATTTAGTCCGAATCTACAATAGATTCTTAAGAAATGAATGAATCATAGTCAATTATTCTCCTCGCATTCAACTTTAATTGATCAATTTTTTACAGCTTAAAGCTTAAAACAGTTCATGATGCAAGTAAACATGATGTGTTCATACGCATGTTTATTTGCTACAACCAATCAGAGGCCTTTTTTCGACATTTTTCGGCAGATTTTGTTTTAATACGCCTGCTATGACAGTAAAATTCAATTTCACATATAGTAAATAATCATTTATAGTAAATATTACATATTTATATTTATATTTATTATATTATTTTACTATTATTTATTATTTTTTACTTAATATTTAATATATTTTTTAATCATTTCAAATTATATGACAATCGCGCGAATATATGTTGTAAAATGGTGATAAATAAGGTTAGGGATCCTCTAGTAAGGAATGAGATAACGCGTGTGCAAGCTGCGGATTGGTCGCCGTCATTCGAGGGACACTTCCGTGCTTCGAAAAGTTGTTTTGTCTGAAAATATCCCACGATATCGTTTGAGTTCAAATTTTATGAAACGAATGTATAAAAATAAGTATTATATATTAAAAAGAAGACGTTAATACTGACCTTATGACAATTCGTAATTTACGAAATTATTTGAAGTAAAATGTATACGAAAATCGATGTTTAACCTTGAAACCGAACTAAATTAGTTTAATGGCTTGATGTGTTTTAGAATATCAATTATGTGAACGTGCAGTGCTCCTATCTGCAAAAATAGCAGTAGAAATGTTCAATTTTCCAAAATCTCCTTCCCGACGACAAAAATGGCTGAAAAATGTCGACTGTCAATTAAAAAATATTCTGCACTATGTCATGTAATTTCATTTTATTGTAATTTTAAAGCTACTAATTTGTCAATTATTTTCCAGACAGTACACAATATTTATAAAATATTTACAAAATATTTATAAATATTTATAAGATTTATATTAAATATTTTGCAAATATTTTTGTGGTCTTAGATAGCACAGATTACAAACATTTATTATAAATATTATGAAATATTTATTGTAAATACTATGAAAATACTTAATGAGACATTATTTATATTTATCATAAATATTACATAAAATATTTAGTCTATATTTTAATAATATTTCGGATAAAGCTTTATATGAAATATCTATATAACATTTCAAAAAATGAATATTAGTAAATATTAATAATTATCATAAATATTATGTGCTGTCTCGGTTATAAGACTCAGGTTTATTTGCCCGCTAAGCAGTCTTCTCTCTCGTTTATAGTAGTACTTATGTTCTGTTCGTCTAAACATTCTGTGCTGCGAGTCTTGGTTGTTCATTATTTATTTATTTTTATACATATTATACTTAACGTAATTTTTTCAGGAACATTTTAGTGATGATATGTGGGAAAATGAAAAAATATTTGGAAAAAAACAAAAATTAAAATCAAATGCTATACCAATTTTATTAAAAAACTTGCATATGGAAATGTTACACAAGATGGCAAATTTAATCTATTACTTTAATTATTAAACAGTTTTAATAGCATATATATTGACAGCTTTGCATAATAGGATTTAACGTAAGAGTTTATCTTGCATCTAACTATTCTATCGTCAATTTAAAAAAAAAAAGAAAAAGTAGCAAGCTTCCTCCTGAAGCAAATACAAACTTAAAATATCGTTTTAAAAAGTCTACGAATGAGTGGCACTCATTTGATTATTGTGATTGATCATCAGCCACTCACAGCACTTGAACAATGGAAAAACTTTAGGCATAGCTATAGTCAATCACAACATGATCAATGGGATGCATCGTCTACAAATAGTAGATATTTTTTCATAATTGTATGTATCTTATTTTTTCAGGTACTACACAAAAATCAAAAATACATTTAGTCAGTATTTTAAGAAGAAAACACAAAGTTACATCAAAAAAGCCATCGGAAAAAAATATCGAGAAACAAGTGATTGAAATAAACGACGTAGAAGTCACAAATATGATAATGAAAGAAAATGACGTTGTGGCAGCTAATTCATCTCATAATGACGTTGTGATGGCTGATTAATCTTGATAATGATGTTGTGGTGGCTGATTCATCTCATGACAATGACGTGGTGACTGATTTATCTCATGACAATGACGTGATGACTGATTCATCTCATGACAATGACATGGTGATTGATTTATCTCATGACAATGACATGATGACTGATTTATCTCATGACAATATCACACACGCACACGCGCACGCACGCACAGTACAAATATAACAATAATAGATCAAGATATNNAAAATAGAACAATATATATATATATATATATATATATATATATATATATAAGAAAAGTTTAAAAAGAATTTAACAATTAAAGAGACAATTATACAAGAAAAATAGAATCATAAAGCAGATGAAGACAAAACATAAGAAATCTAATGAAGAAATGAGAGTAAGATTACAACGACTTCAAAGTATGTAAAACAAAGTATGTAAACCGAATAATCTTACAAAGGTTGTGTCTAAAATGTGTAATGATAATCAAGTAAAATTTTTAATAAACAGAAGTAACAAAGTAGCTAAATGGTGCAACGATACTTTAGTAAAATCATACAAACTGAAATTTACATGTGGCACTTCAGGTTATACAGAACTTTTAAAAGTATTACCTTCTCTTCGAACGTTNGTATTGTTCTCATTGCTTAGCTTTATTTTTTATTTGTAGTTTCCAAAGTACTTATTGTTGCTTTATTATATATTATTTATTATTTTAATGTATGTATGTATGTATATAGATAAAATATGTGTAAACAACGAGTAAACTTATCAATTCTCATTTCAGATAATATTGGGAGTGTGAATAAGTTCTCGCTGTTTTTTTTGTGAAAATAAATCTTTTATTAAAAAACATAATGAAAAAACANTTGGAAAATTTAAAATTTAGAAGTGGTTTAATCAATGAAATTTTTTATTTCTTGCATATTAAAGTCACAATTCGAAAACGAAACAGACAAAGTATATTAGTATTAGATGAGATGAATATTATTCCTGAAAAAGTATATGATAATTCTACAAAAGAAATGCTAGGTCATGTAAGTTTACCTAATCATGTAAGTTTACCTAATCATAGATTAGCAAGGCTAATCAAGTATTAGTTTTTTTAATAGCAGATTTATCTAGTCGATGGAAACAGATAGTCACATACTATTTCACAAATAAAAATACGTGCGAAAAAGCATATAAACCAATTATAATCGATATTATTAAAAGATGCGAAGAAATAAGTTTATGAGTCCATTTAATAACATCCGATATGGGCGCATCGAATCAGAGTATGTGAAGTTGATACAATATTTCAGCGAATAGATTCATAGTATGTAATTCATGTAAACATTTTTGCGATGAAAATCGAAAATTATAGTTCTTTGGTGATACGCCATATGCTTTTAAAATTATTAAAAGTGGTTTTTTGACAAATAAAGTTATTAGAATTCCTGATATTTTTGTAAAAAAATTCAATTTGCCAAATAATATTGTTAAAGCCTCACATGTTCAAGAATTATTTTCTGTCCAACAAAATTTAGAATTTAAACTCGTTCCAAAACTGAAACCTGAATATTTAGACACCAAAAAACATTTCTTAAAAGTGCGAGTCAGAAGTGCCACTCTTTTTTTCAGTGATGAAACAAGTTCTGCTTTAAAATTCTTGGCCAAAGAATATCCTAAAGAAAAATATTATACTACTGCATGGTTTATTAAATTTATATATCGTTTGTAATAATGACTGTATATCATCCAGCGTTTGGATTAGAGAAAAAAAATATTGAATGTTACGCAATGCAATAGCACATCTAAAATAAACTATACAATTGTTCCTTGATAAGCGTCGTAATCAAAATCAATGAAAGTCATTTCAGACATCTATCGTGATGTCGACCACGTTTCTCGAAATATCGGAATATTTATTAAATGAACGAAATTTTAAGTTCGTTCTTGGGTCGATTTATTCAAGATTGTCTGGAAAATGTGTTTAGTGTAGTTAGATCAAAAAACGAAATATCAAATTGTTTACAATTTAAAAATAATATAAAACTTATTAGTATTTTCCAATATTTAAAGAATGTTTCTTCTGGAAATTATGACGAAGATGACAGAACATTTTTATCAGAATTTCTAGACATTTTACAAAATAAGAAAAGTAATACCGATAAACAGAATGGCAGTACGAATAAATATCAAAAATTAAATTTAAATATATCATATACTAACAATGGATAATATTACTGAACAATATTGAACATAATAGATTATATTATATAGCTGAATATATAGTGAGTAACAAATATATTAATAAAAATAAAAATTAAATTAATTAATTAATATTAATAAAAATCAAACAATCTGTTATGATGATTTAAAACATACAAGTTCTAAAACTTCAACAATGTATAATTATTCAAAGCTAATTCGTTTAAGAAAGAAAAATACCAAAGATACTTTATTCTTTGTTAATGCTAAAACATTCAGTTTTTTCTTGGCTATGAAAAAAGTATTTAGAGTTTATTAAGACAATTTGTTCTTTACATGAAAAAATAAATATAGTACAATTCTTTGTTGCTAAATTTAAAGAAATTTTTTATTCTATTCCAAATTGCCATAATTTAAAAAACAAAATTATTAAAAAATATTGTATATTTAGGCTGAGAATCGCGTCTCAAAATAAGACCCAGCCTTCAAAAGGTGTTACAAGAAATAGCAAAACAATGGCTATGCATTCGAATGTGCAATAATAGATTTATATAATCTTTCGTTTAAAATAGCTAATTATTTTATTTTATTCTTGCTTATGCAAAATGTATTTTTAGTTATTGTGAAGTTTACTACTGTTTCTTTTCTACAATAATGTATTGTGATATATTACTGTGATATATTATATATATGATATATTTTATATTTATATATATATATGCATATATGTTTAGACTTATTATTAGCACAAAAAGTATACAAAATAATAATTATTTAGAATCCTTCTATTTATATTTGTATTTTTGAAATATACACATATACGAGGTCTGTCCCAAAAGTATCCGACCTACCTCCATTTTTCGGCGCTTGGCTTATTCTTCGTCATCCGGTTGGTGGCATCCTTCGAAGTAGTCCCCATTTGATTGAACAACACGCTCATATCGATGCTTCCACTTCCCAAAGCAGTCTTGAAAGTCAGTTATTGGAATCGCCTTTAGTGCATTCGTCGCATTGGTTTCAACAGTCTTCTTGTCGTCGAATCGGTGTCCTTTAAGCGGCATTTTCAATCGAGGAAATAGCCAAAAGTCGCAGGGAGCTACGTCGGGACTGTACGGAGGCTGGCGAAGCTGTACAACATTGTGTTTTGATAAATATTGCTGCACAAGGTTTGATGCATGCGCTGGAGCATTGTCGTGGTGAAGAAGCCAGTTTGCCAAAAGTGCGGTCGTTTTCTTCTAATTGCATCACGCAATCTTTTCAAAATTTCAACGTAGTACTCTTTGTTGATCGTCTGACCTGCAGGAGCATATTCGTAATGCACGACGCCTTCATAATCGAAAAAAACAATCAACATTGACTTGATTTTGCTCCGACTTTGACGTGCTTTTTTTGGTCGGGGCGAA
>JAANIC010002096.1:231531-279146 GCA_017607545.1 Acromyrmex charruanus
ATCAAGATATATATATATATATATATATATATATATATATATAAGAAAAGTTTAAAAAGAATTTAACAATTAAAGAGACAATTATACAAGAAAAATAGAATCATAAAGCAGATGAAGACAAAACATAAGAAATCTAATGAAGAAATGAGAGTAAGATTACAACGACTTCAAAGTATGTAAAACAAAGTATGTAAACCGAATAATCTTACAAAGGTTGTGTCTAAAATGTGTAATGATAATCAAGTAAAATTTTTAATAAACAGAAGTAACAAAGTAGCTAAATGGTGCAACGATACTTTAGTAAAATCATACAAACTGAAATTTACATGTGGCACTTCAGGTTATACAGAACTTTTAAAAGTATTACCTTCTCTTCGAACGTTAACCAGAAAATTGGAAAATTTAAAATTTAGAAGTGGTTTAATCAATGAAATTTTTTATTTCTTGCATATTAAAGTCACAATTCGAAAACGAAACAGACAAAGTATATTAGTATTAGATGAGATGAATATTATTCCTGAAAAAGTATATGATAATTCTACAAAAGAAATGCTAGGTCATGTAAGTTTACCTAATCATGTAAGTTTACCTAATCATAGATTAGCAAGGCTAATCAAGTATTAGTTTTTTTAATAGCAGATTTATCTAGTCGATGGAAACAGATAGTCACATACTATTTCACAAATAAAAATACGTGCGAAAAAGCATATAAACCAATTATAATCGATATTATTAAAAGATGCGAAGAAATAAGTTTATGAGTCCATTTAATAACATCCGATATGGGCGCATCGAATCAGAGTATGTGAAGTTGATACAATATTTCAGCGAATAGATTCATAGTATGTAATTCATGTAAACATTTTTGCGATGAAAATCGAAAATTATAGTTCTTTGGTGATACGCCATATGCTTTTAAAATTATTAAAAGTGGTTTTTTGACAAATAAAGTTATTAGAATTCCTGATATTTTTGTAAAAAAATTCAATTTGCCAAATAATATTGTTAAAGCCTCACATGTTCAAGAATTATTTTCTGTCCAACAAAATTTAGAATTTAAACTCGTTCCAAAACTGAAACCTGAATATTTAGACACCAAAAAACATTTCTTAAAAGTGCGAGTCAGAAGTGCCACTCTTTTTTTCAGTGATGAAACAAGTTCTGCTTTAAAATTCTTGGCCAAAGAATATCCTAAAGAAAAATATTATACTACTGCATGGTTTATTAAATTTATATATCGTTTGTAATAATGACTGTATATCATCCAGCGTTTGGATTAGAGAAAAAAAATATTGAATGTTACGCAATGCAATAGCACATCTAAAATAAACTATACAATTGTTCCTTGATAAGCGTCGTAATCAAAATCAATGAAAGTCATTTCAGACATCTATCGTGATGTCGACCACGTTTCTCGAAATATCGGAATATTTATTAAATGAACGAAATTTTAAGTTCGTTCTTGGGTCGATTTATTCAAGATTGTCTGGAAAATGTGTTTAGTGTAGTTAGATCAAAAAACGAAATATCAAATTGTTTACAATTTAAAAATAATATAAAACTTATTAGTATTTTCCAATATTTAAAGAATGTTTCTTCTGGAAATTATGACGAAGATGACAGAACATTTTTATCAGAATTTCTAGACATTTTACAAAATAAGAAAAGTAATACCGATAAACAGAATGGCAGTACGAATAAATATCAAAAATTAAATTTAAATATATCATATACTAACAATGGATAATATTACTGAACAATATTGAACATAATAGATTATATTATATAGCTGAATATATAGTGAGTAACAAATATATTAATAAAAATAAAAATTAAATTAATTAATTAATATTAATAAAAATCAAACAATCTGTTATGATGATTTAAAACATACAAGTTCTAAAACTTCAACAATGTATAATTATTCAAAGCTAATTCGTTTAAGAAAGAAAAATACCAAAGATACTTTATTCTTTGTTAATGCTAAAACATTCAGTTTTTTCTTGGCTATGAAAAAAGTATTTAGAGTTTATTAAGACAATTTGTTCTTTACATGAAAAAATAAATATAGTACAATTCTTTGTTGCTAAATTTAAAGAAATTTTTTATTCTATTCCAAATTGCCATAATTTAAAAAACAAAATTATTAAAAAATATTGTATATTTAGGCTGAGAATCGCGTCTCAAAATAAGACCCAGCCTTCAAAAGGTGTTACAAGAAATAGCAAAACAATGGCTATGCATTCGAATGTGCAATAATAGATTTATATAATCTTTCGTTTAAAATAGCTAATTATTTTATTTTATTCTTGCTTATGCAAAATGTATTTTTAGTTATTGTGAAGTTTACTACTGTTTCTTTTCTACAATAATGTATTGTGATATATTACTGTGATATATTATATATATGATATATTTTATATTTATATATATATATGCATATATGTTTAGACTTATTATTAGCACAAAAAGTATACAAAATAATAATTATTTAGAATCCTTCTATTTATATTTGTATTTTTGAAATATACACATATACGAGGTCTGTCCCAAAAGTATCCGACCTACCTCCATTTTTCGGCGCTTGGCTTATTCTTCGTCATCCGGTTGGTGGCATCCTTCGAAGTAGTCCCCATTTGATTGAACAACACGCTCATATCGATGCTTCCACTTCCCAAAGCAGTCTTGAAAGTCAGTTATTGGAATCGCCTTTAGTGCATTCGTCGCATTGGTTTCAACAGTCTTCTTGTCGTCGAATCGGTGTCCTTTAAGCGGCATTTTCAATCGAGGAAATAGCCAAAAGTCGCAGGGAGCTACGTCGGGACTGTACGGAGGCTGGCGAAGCTGTACAACATTGTGTTTTGATAAATATTGCTGCACAAGGTTTGATGCATGCGCTGGAGCATTGTCGTGGTGAAGAAGCCAGTTTGCCAAAAGTGCGGTCGTTTTCTTCTAATTGCATCACGCAATCTTTTCAAAATTTCAACGTAGTACTCTTTGTTGATCGTCTGACCTGCAGGAGCATATTCGTAATGCACGACGCCTTCATAATCGAAAAAAACAATCAACATTGACTTGATTTTGCTCCGACTTTGACGTGCTTTTTTTGGTCGGGGCGAAAAAGCATGCTTCCACTGCGAAGACTGTTGTTTTGTTTCAGGATCATAACCATAAACCCATGATTCATCACCAGTAATAACCTTTTTGAGCAAATTTTCATCACTATTGATCATTTCCAGATTGTCCACGATTTCTAATCGAAGGCTTTTTTGCTGTTCTGAGAGCAGTTTTGGGATGAATTTAGCACACACACGAGTCATGCCCAAATCCTCGCTTAAAATTCGGTAAACTGTACTTTTTGGTATTGCAAGGTCATCTTCTAGTTCCCTCACAGTCAAACGACGATCTTGTTCAATTGCCACTCGCACACGCTCAACATTATCCGATGTTTTTCCCGTCGCAGGTCGACCAGAACGAGAATCACTGTCAACAGACGTGCGGCCATTTTTAAACCGCTTATACCACTCTTTTATTTGTGTTTTGCCCATACACTCGTCTCCAAAGGCCTTTTGCAACATTTCAATAGTTTCTGCACAAGTTTTTTCAAGTTTAAAGCAAAACTTGATGCAAATTCGTTGCTCAACTTTTTCGGTCATTTTTAGCTACTTAAAAATCCGACGAACGTGAAAAAGACACTGTAAACAAATACACACTGCGTATGAACTATACGTCCTACTAGTGTCGGCGACCAACCGATAAGTTCGTAAGGTCCTACTGTTGACGTTCCTGCCCGGTAGAGGTCGCTAGAACACTTTGGCGCGAAGATATAAATGCAGGTCGGATACTTTTGGGACAGACCTCGTATGTGTATTGTTCTCATTGCTTAGCTTTATTTTTTATTTGTAGTTTCCAAAGTACTTATTGTTGCTTTATTATATATTATTTATTATTTTAATGTATGTATGTATGTATATAGATAAAATATGTGTAAACAACGAGTAAACTTATCAATTCTCATTTCAGATAATATTGGGAGTGTGAATAAGTTCTCGCTGTTTTTTTTGTGAAAATAAATCTTTTATTAAAAAACATAATGAAAAAACAAGCCAATTAAAGTATTGCCCATCGTTGAAGACAACTTTTTCCCATCTTTCTGGCAGCATTTGAATTCCACGTCGAAAAAACGACACTTCTTTTGCGGCTATCCACGAATCGATCCAATTTTTGGTATTTTCGTATGATGTGAACTGTTGCTCAGACAGGCCGTGCGTCGATCGAAATAGATGGTAGTCAGAAGGCGCAATGTCTGGTGAATACGGCGGGTGGGGTAGACTTCAGCGTTTCCAGGTATGTTTTGACCGGTGCTGCGACATGTGGCCGAGCGTTATCATGGAGCAAAACAATCTTATCGTGTCTTTGCTCATATTGCGGCCGTTTTTCTTTTAATGCTCGGCTCAAACGCATCAATTATCGTCGATAGAGATCTCCTGTGATGGTTTGGTTGGGTTGGAGCAGCTCGTAGTACACTACCCCCAGCTGATCCCACCAAATGCAGAGCATGAGCTTGGAACCGTGTATATTCCGCTTTGGCGTTGATGCTACTGCTTCACCCGGCTTAACCCACGATTTTTTACGCATGGGATTACTGTAGTATATCCACTTTTTATCACCAGTGATAATACGATGTAAAAAACCTTTCCTTTTTTGTCGTTGAAGCAGCAGTTCACACGTGACAATACGCCGTTCGATGTCTCTCGGCTTCAGTTCGTACGTGTACCCAAGATCCTTCCTTGTGTATCATTCTGTGTATCTTCTTGTGTATCTTCATATAATGCTGACAGACGTTTTGAAACTGTTGTTCGATCAACTCCTAATAATTGTGCAATGTCGGATTGCGTCTGACATGGATCTTCATCAAATAATGTTTCCAGTTCTTCGTCTTCAAACTTTTTTGATGCACCACTGCGTTCTCTATCTTGAAGATTAAAATCACAATTTTTAAATCGGTTAAAGCAATCTCTGCATGTTCTTTCCGACAAAGCATGTTCACCATAGGTTTCTACAAGAATTCTGTGCGCTTCAGCTGCAGATTTCTTCTGAATAAAATAGTGCAGTAAAATTCCCCGCAAAAACGGTTTATTTGGGACGAAATTTGACATATTTTATGGGACGAAAAGAAAATGTTCTTTATAGGTTAAAGGAAAGACATGCACTGATTCTTAACATAGGTTATAGAACTACAATATAGAGGCGTCATCATCTTTAATTATACACACAAACTTTTTATATCGCCATCTGATGTTGAAACGGCGAGAACTTATTCACACTCCCAATATATTATCTCATAGTCGCCTTACGTTACACATCGTGAAATTGTTCCATAAAAAATAATTACCGTATTTCATGCACTGAAATGGATAATATTACTGTAATTTATATTAATGTGAGTTACTTAATAATAAGTAATAATGAATACTGATTTGATATTTTATATTTTAGAATTATTTATATAAAAAATTAAGTTATTCACCGACAAATGTACAATTTCACGTAAAATACTTTTAAATTGTATAATTCTATTTTAATTCAATGTTTATATTAATTAATGATTCATGTGAATTTGTAAACTTCTATAATTTATACATATAACATTATTTACATATGACATTATCTCCGGCATGATAGACCAGTGCGCTGTCTGCCATGCCACACTCGCGTTCATAATATATATTTAATATATATTTCATTTCTCTAAATTTTTACATGACAAAATTATTAAGAAGTATCGTAGAATAATTAAAAAGTTGCAGGCAAAGACATTTAAAAATATTTGCACGGCATAAACCTTAATAATTTGTATGTATTTATTTTGAATGTAGTTATTATTAATTAATACTAGTATTACTAGTATTATTTGTTGAAATTTAATTGAATCTGAAACGAAAATTTCTAAAATTTTTGTATATAGCAATGAAAATAATAAATAAAATTAATAATATATTAAAATGTGTTATTACAACAAAAACAAAATGTTATGAACACAATTTTCATATGTATAATATAATTTGTTAAAAGTTAAAGCGTAATATGTGTGTTTCCTTCCGCCCTTATAATCTCTTTATGATGATATGTAGATGATACGTAATATTTATTATATGTAATATATATGTTAAGTAAATGTATGTAATGATAAGAATATTATATAATAGTAGAAATTTACATAAATAATATCAATAATTATTAACATTATTTACATTATTTTCGAATATAATTAAACAGAATATAATGTTAGGTTAGAGCATAGTTTAAAACGTCGTGCCGCGATTCTTTCTGACCCTCGAATGGCGGCACATCCGGTGCGTTGTCTCATCTTATTAGAGGATCTCTAAATAAGGCACGTTGCTATGCAAATTTCCCTAACAGCACAAAGTCGACTCTAAGTCGACTATAGCTTCTAGACTGAAAAATGGACGTCTGTAAATCGACTTTAGTCGACTTGGAGACGTCTCTAAGTCATACAATGTCCCACTTTAAAGACGGCTGTAAGCCGACTTTAAGTCAACTATTCTAGACTGTGGTCCGATTCATGCCCACAATGCTCATTCGAACAGCATTCATTCTTGTTTAATCATAGTTAAACAACAAGGACGAAATGATTCCACATTTAAGCTTTGTAAGAGTAAATCGCACTAGACATCCTAAAGTCGATATTGGAAGGATGTCTGTATAAAGTCGATTTACAGTCAACTTTAAAGGTCTGACTTAACAAAGTCAACTTACAGTCGACATATCGATGTTTGTGCTGTTAGGGTTGTCTTAGTTACGTGCACACCATGTCTATTTGCATCATGAAAACAGTTATTGTAGATCCGGACTTATTGTATCATCCGAGTGAAGTTTGCGAACGCAGTCTATAGCGGGGAGCACATGGCCGCAGCATAGACTCTTGCATAACGCATAATGCATAGTGTATAAGGGAATCAACCAATTGAAATTCTTCTTTTCTATGGAATGGAAGGAAGGGAAAGATTCTGATTAGTTGATTCGCTTACAGACTCTTGCATAATGCATAACACATGTGCTCTCCGCTTAACGTTGGAGTATTCGGATTTCGGTGTAAACTTTGACATGAAAGTATAAAATAAAGAAAAAAAATGTAAAAAATGAATTAATAATCAGGCTGTCTAGCGAATTAAATCAAATTTCGAAATTGCCTATAAGAACTGACACTGGATGAATTTGTGTATACAAATTTTTATTTAATAGTTATAAATATAATATATGTTTCGATCACCATTTAGATCCTTTTCAATATTATTAAATGTTTGCTAAAAGTATATTATAAAGTGTAATCGTCAAGCAAATAGAGTCGTATTATTCTATAACAAGTTATGTTGTTCATATGTGGTTGTAAAAAGTATGTTACCAAGCCCGAGCGCCAATACATTTAATTTCCAGATTAACTATGTCGAATATAATAAAACAATTATTAAGGTATAAATTAATGTGAATAATTTAATATAATATAATAATTTACATGATATGTATAATGATATGTTATCTTAATAGATTAGCTCACTCATTGACATTTGAATTAGCAGTTCGTGAATATTCTATGGGGTAACTCCGACAAATACGCCGCGCTAGGATTTATGATGCAGAAGTCAGAAAAAATAGAAGGAGTGGAGATAATTTTCCCATAACTACTATGTTACATGCTTTTATGTTATATTAGTATTGTATTATGGTATCAACTTTTTACTGTTAATATTAATGAAATTATTGTGAGTTAGATCAATTTGTTACTGTAATAAGTAACGCCATCATAATTATAATCATAAAATGATTATTGTAGGGCGTGTAAAAGACTTAGTGCTTATTTCGTAATACATACGTAGAATAGTAAAGTATGTTGTGTAGCAAAATACAATGTACAAGTGCTTTGCTTTCGTATTCTTTGTTTAATTTGTTGTCTTGTATATCCCACTTGTTTGGGATATATAGCATTTTTAGCGAGCGGGATTTATGCTCAAAGCATACAAAGTGCGCAGATTGAATTCAATGCACTAAATGCAATAAATGCATTATACGAAATGTTATAATACTTGTAATATATGTAGGAAGATTGTAATTATTATTTATTACTTCATATACATATTTACAATTCTTATTCGTTAATAAAACTTTATATTTTATAAGTTTTTTTAATTGTGTCATTATACGTCTTATTCATATGTATTATTTGTAAATAATAATAAATAAAGGGCAAAGTAAGAGTCAAACACATTTGAAATTGTAACACAATTAAATAGAATATACGTATATTACAAATAAAGAAAAATAAAAATAAAAAACAAATATTTAAAATTCATATATAAAATATTACAACTTTTGGTTACCGGATTGAGCCGTCTTCAGACATTTATATTTCACAAAAAAAGCTGTACAAAATTAGTTCTTGAAAATGCCTGCATATTCCTTAAATTAATAGCTCGAGTGAATCTTGATGTATAACTCGATATTATTCGCGTACTATTGGATAGTCAAATGTGTTTCATATCTCTTGGAAAAGATCTAATCGGTGAAAAAGATAACAAAAAAGTCTTCTCTTAAAAAATACTGAAGATCACTCCAGATCAAAGTAACATCCCGGAATTCTAACAAATACCCTGGTAAAAAAATGTCTCTGAAAACTTCGTTGAAAATGTGAATCTGAAATCATTTTTCAGAGATTTTTTCAAAGAAATTGAGGGATTATCAGAGAATTCTCCAAAAGTTATCTCCAAGTGTCTAAAAGTCTCTGAATTTCGCCGAAACTCGAGAATTCAGTGGTGTTTCTGAAGATAAAATTTTAATAGTATCTTACTTTTCGAAGGCTTTCAGAGAATTCCTTTGAAAATCATTTTCAAGGGTTTGAATGTTCCTAAATTTCACGCGAATTCAATGATGTCTCTGAAACTTAAATAGATATAAATAGCACGCTTTATCAGTTGAAGAAGTGGTGTAGTAATGTAGGAGACTTATAATTCAGAATTCGAATCCCATTAGGTAAGTGTTTTTCAAAATAATTTCGGATAAAATCATTACATATATCTTGTATGGAACAACTTCTATTAAATAAAGAAATAAAATTTATAAGTTTTAAAATATAAATTTTTTTTCAAGTATCACATTGAGAATGTCTGAAAAATTCTACAAGTTTATAAATATATTGTAAAAAATTTTATGAAAATCTTTAAAAGTCACTGAAATATTCTAACAAATATCTAAATTTATACTCAAAAATTTTCTGAAAAGCTCTACAACGTGTCTGAAAATATGGACATTTTCAGAAAAATTTTCAGAGAAATTCATTTTTTCACCAGGGTAAAAACTCACCAAAAGCTATGTGTAAATTATTCAAATAAGTACGTCCATATAAGTATCAAAATCCAATGAAAATGTACAGTTTAATGGAACATAGTTATGTAAGACGGACAGTGTGTCGATTACAATATACACTCGCTGATATGGATCAACATGAACTGAGAGAGGAGATGGACTGTCAGTATCGAAGAGTCATCAACTTTACAATAGATGTATATGCTTTATGGACCTTCAGTGTCAGTATGTAAATTTAAGCTATTTTTCTGCTTTTTAATATTGAGCATCTCAGAAATTAAGTGTTTCCTATAGCAAGGGTCTTCATCCAAGATTTTAACGTCCCATTGAAAATCATGATCATATTACAACCTGTGCTCCGTTATGACAGAACGGACAAAAGTGTTATGTCTAATATGATTATGATGTTCTGTAATTCTGGTTTTCAATTGTCTGCCCGTCTGTCCAACATACGACGCATTACAATTATTCCACGAAATCTTATAAACTATAATACAATGCTCTTAGATGTATGGGGATAAATATCCTTTTGTACTTTTATATATTTATCTATTTTATTCGGACTATGAAAAGACACCATGATGTTGTTTTTGTTGAACCGTTTAAATTTTTCTGTGTGAAAAGAAATAAATGGTACCATAAGCCAAGATGCAGATTCATTCGCACAGACATTGTCAACCAAATCTTTATGTTCTATGTGTTTATTTTTAAGTAAATTTTTTATACGTTGATTAACTTTGTCAAAAATAAAAGTTAAAGGGTAGTCATTATCTAATAAAATGTTAATAAGAAGTGTCAAATTTTTCATGTGAAACATAAAGTCAGAAAGTAAAAAAGTTCTGTCAACTAAAAAAAAAATTGTACCTTTCTTTTGTTCAATTGGATGATTTGAGTGGAAACTTAAAAATTTCCCTGAAAAAGTAGATTTACGATACCAGTCAAAAATAAATCGATTATTATTAATAAATTTTGTAGTATTTAAAAAATCTAATTTTTTTTCCCCTATTTCTATATAGTAAATTGAAGACGTGGATAAAATGAATCAAAATGTTGTAAAAGAATATCAATTTTTGAAGAAGAAACTGCAGTACAAATGTCATCTATATATCTATAGTAAAAAAGAATGTCCGCCTTCAACGACATCAGGGACACCATCTCCAATTTTCTCATTACCAGGTCCGCTATTACAGGTAATAAAGGAGAGCCCATGGGAGTGCCGAAGCTTTGCTTATATATTTTGTTGTCAAATGAAAAAAAGGTGGAATCTAAAACAAATCGTATCACTCCCAGAAACTCATTCTTAAGCAGAGAGCATTTCTTAGAAATGAAACTCCATTGTTCATTTACGCAATCAATCGCTATATCTATTGGAACATTCGTAAAAAGTGAGATAACATCCAAGGAAATTAATTTATATTCATCTGTAATATATATTCTTTTTAATTTATCAATTAATTGAAAGCTTTTTAATATAACTATCCGCCTTAGGAATTGTCTTCAATAATATGTTATGCAAATATGTAGCTAATGCGTATAGCGGACTGCCTATTGAGGAAACAATAATTCTGAGAGGACAACCCGGCTTGTGAATCTTCGGCAATGCATAAACTCTCGGAAGCAATCCGTCACTACAATATAATATTCTATATTTCGAATCCTTGATATAATCTTTCGTTTTCCATCTAGTAAGAATAGACCTTAGAGCTGTCGTGAGTTTTTTAATAGGATCTTTCTTAATGGATACATATGTCTCCTAATAATGTGGTCATTTTATTTATATATGTGTTTTTGTCCATGGCAATCGTAACGTTACCCTAATCAGCGTGTGTGAAAATAATATTAGGTGCCGATATGAATTTACATGTGAATTTACATTTTATTATATTAATTATGTTATATTAATATTATATAATGACTGCTCATTAACTTTTATTTTTGACACAGTTAATCAACGTATAAAAAATTTACTTAAAAATAAACACATAGAACATAAAGATTTGGTTGAAAATGTCTGTGCGAATGAATCTGCATCTTGGCTTACGGTATCATTTATTCCTTTTCACATAGAGAAATTTAAACGGTTCAACAAAAACGACATCAGGGTGTCTTTTTATAGTCCTAATAAAATGGGTAAATATATAAAAGTACAAAAAGGATATTTGTCCCCATACATCTAAGAGCAATGTAGTTTATAAGATTTCGTGTAATAATTGTGATGCGTCGTACGTTGGATAGACGGGCAGACAATTGAAAACCAGAATTACAGAACATCGTAATCATATTAGACATAATACTTCTATCATAACGGAGTACAGACTACAGTATGATCATGATTTCCAATGGGATTAAAATCTTGAAAGAGCCTTGCAATAGGAAACGCTTAATTTCTGAGATGCTCAATATTAAAAAGCAGAAAAATAATATCTAAATTTACAAACTGACACTGAAAGTCTCCATAAGGCATATACACCTATTGTATTATAATAAATATGTAATAAATAAAATTAACTCTTCGATACAGTCCGTCTCTCATTTCGTGTTGATCCGTATCAGCGAGCGTACATTGTAATCGACACACTATGTCCGTCTTATATAATTGTTCCACTAAACTGTATACATTTTAATTGGACATTTTGATACTTATATGGACGTACTTGCTTAATACATAGTTGAATAATTTACACATGCCTTTTGATGAGTTTTTATTTGTTAGAATTCCGGGATGTGTTATTTTGATCTGTATTTTTTAAGAGAAGATTCAGTATATTTTAAGAGAAGATTCAGTATTTTTTAAGAGAAGACTTTTTTTTTATCTTTTTCATCAATTAGATCTTCCAAGAGATATGAAACACATTTGATTCTGTCCAATAGTACGCGAATAATGTCGAGTTGTACATCAAGACTCATTCGAGCTATTAATTTAAGGAATATGCGGGCATTTTCAAGAACTAATTTTGTACATTTTTTTGTGAAATGTAAATGTCTGAAGAGAGTTCAATCCGGTAGCCGAAACTTGTAATGTTTTATATTTGAATTTTAAACTGTTTTTTATTTTTATTTTTCTTTATTTGTAATATATTCTATTTAATTGTATTATCATTTCAAATGTATTTGGCCTTTATTTATTGTTATTTATTTTGTATATGAGTCCTTCCATCTGTTAAATGATATTATTTACAAATTTTTGATGAGCCGTATATACTTCTCCCCCCTCCCTCCGTCTCTCTATGAGCAATTATATATATCCTATCCTTATGATGAGATATACGACAAAAATGCAAGGATTTTCAAAAAATTTATTTTTTAATATAAAATATGAATATTTCGAATTTTTAATATTTTTTTCATAGTAGTAAATGTACAAAGTTTTTACTGATATAGTTTGTTTATTATAAATATAGTAAATAATATTTAATAAATTAAGTTTTTGATAGATGCGGTGTATATACCGGAGTTACTCTATGTATGCTAGCTAGCGAAAATATAAGAAGCATCAAGTCCTTGAGATTAAATTTGTGTATATTGGGTCTAGAGATTCTGTGTCCTTTTTAATATTTAAATCTTTTATTTGTATTAAAATAGAAATTATTTCTGACGTAAGTCGTTTACATTTTCTTCTTCATCTAATATTTTGTATATTTTTCCAATCAAATTCATTGGAAAATTCTAATCTGTGCAAAGTTATGATTAATTGTTTTGTTGTATTCTAGTTAATATGTTTCCTAATGTGTGTTTTTAAAGTTCTTTTTATTTGTCCTATATATGATGCACTGCATTCTGCAATTGATCTTATACAGGGTGCGCTAGAGAAACTTACTTATTTGAAAAAATTCCCGACCGTTGAGTTGGGCAGGTAGAGGGGCGGGAGGGGGCGCATCTGGAGGGGGACGTCCCCAAGTTTGTTTCCCATTCTCGTCAGTTGCCATTATGCTGTGGTCTAGAGAGCAGCGGGCCTTCGCCGTCGAGAGCTTCTTTTGTAACGGTCGCTCAGTTGTTGCTACGCAACGTGCCTTTCGCGCTCGCTTCGAAATTCCTCCTCACAGACTCGTTCCTGGCCGTAATTCGATTCTGTCGTGGGTCAACTCATTTCAGGAGTGTGGAAGTGTCGCTAAACCCAGAAATGGACGTCAACGGAACAGCAGAACACCGGAAGCTGTGGAAAGAGTGAGGCAGTCAATTCTGCGTTCTTCCCGGCGTTCGGCTCGCAAACATGCAGTTGCTCTGGGAATTTCGGACACCACTGTTCGACGAATTCTCCATGAAGAACTTCAATTTCATCCCTATAAATTGGCTGTTGTGCAACAATTAAGTGAACGCGATTTTGTTGCCCGTCAAAATGCATGCGAATTGCTGCTTGACAACCTGCCTCAGGATTTGAGTCCATGTGATTTTTTTTTATGGGGTTATTTGAAATCCCTTGTTTATGTCGATCGACCACGGACCATAGATCACCTGAAGAACAACATTCGCGACGCTATTGCCAATATTCCGATTGATATGCTGAGAAGAGTGGACGAGAACTTCAAAAAACGACTTAACCAGTGTATGCGCGATGGGGGTCGCCATTTAACCGATGTAATTTTTAAGACGGTATGAAAAAAAAATTGGGACATTGTATTTTCAAATAAAAAAAGAATTACAACAATAACTAAAGTACTTTTGTTTTTATTGAACTTTCAAAAAAGTAAGTTTCTCTGGCGCACCCTGTACATATACTATATTGGTATGAGATAGGATAGGTAGTTTATCTTTTTGTATTCTAATGAAATCTCTAAGACTGTTTGTACCTTTGTATGCCATACTGATTTGTGAATCTTTTCTAAACAATTGTTTAATTTTATCTGAAATACTAGGAATGTAACGCACGCACGCACGCACGCATTGTGAAAAATCTTATATTATGATTATCCCAGACACAGTAAAGGCCACAGCACAGACTTTTGCATGACGCATAACGCATAGTGCATAAGCGAATCAACTAATCAGAATCTTTCCTTTCCTCCCATTTTATGGAAAGGAAGAATTTCGCAATTGGTTGATTCCCTTATGCACTATGCATTATGCGTTGTTTAAGAATCTGTGCTGCGGCCATAACGTTTTAAAAATATATTTAAAACATATATATTGGAAGGTTTGGACATATTAAAAACATCCAGATTAGATCCATGGATATTTTAAAAACGTTTTAAAGATATCCAGTGTTACCATTTTGAACTTCTTAAAAACCATTTTAGGACGCAATGGACTAAAACTAAATTAATATATTTAAAAAATTTTAGACCACAATCAAGACAAAATGATTCTTATATGAGTATTATTATTGATTAATATCTTATATTCCAGAATACACATCATAAAAAATTATGATAAAAAAGAACGTTTTTTCCTGAATTCGGGAACTAATTTCATAGTGCTTCGAAACGGTCACCCATCCGATTGCATTTCGCCATTCACTATTCTTGACTTTTAAAATTGTATGGAAAACGCTGCACTTCGATCTACGACCTATATATAGATGCATAGTTATGTTACATCTGTTCAATATGGTCCTGATAGAAATTTGTGCATTTCAACTGAACATCCAGTCAGTTACTGTCTAATATTTAATTTTAATGTTATTACGACTATTTTCAGGTTAGGAAATCATATGCTGTACTTTCACAGTATCAGTTATCATGTATATTGTTCTTGACTAGAGATCTCTTTCCTATCGATAATAGTACGTCGTATTGATATGGTACGAGATATGTATCATGATGTACCTAATTGCAGTATAGATTTTTTGTCGTTGAAAATTTTCAACACAGCACACATGTTCTAGGGACGTCCATAGAACGTCCGTACATACCAACAAAAATGAAATTCCTCGTGCGATCTTAAAAAAATTTTCACTTGTCAAGTCAACGAAAGCAACACGTCGTGAGCAGATTTAGAAAATTTTTTGTATGAGATGGACATTTTTAAAATGTCCAAATGTAAACATATTTTATACGTTAACATTAATAACGTTTTTAAAACATTCATACTAAGTCTATGGACATTCGGACTAAATAAAAACCAGATTTAGACATCCAATGGACATTGTGTGGGATCATTCTTGTATTATTTGTGTTTAGTTAATTAAATTTTTTATAAAGTTTTTTATTAATAGTTGAAAAAATCATGTGTAACAGGTACCCATTATATTTAGTAGGATTCTTATTATATGATTGAAGTTTTTTTGATAAAATGAAGGATGTGAGAGTAATAAAACTCTATCAGTCAAATCTATAATGATATCTTCTTCATAATTCGTTATAGAATATTGCGACTCTATTTGCTTGATGATTACACTTTGTAATGTACTTTTAGTAAACATATTAGGTGTTGGAATTAATTCGTAGCGTTTTACAAGAGATGGCACAAGCAGTACACTATTTCGTTGTTACCTATAGTTCTGTATACATTGTAAACATCTATCATAGGACGTCATTTGCCGTACATAACCTTTCTTGAAATCATAAATAACAACACTGTATAATTCATTGAATATGTCAAAATTTGTGCCGAATAAAGTGTATTTGCGGGGAATTTTATTACACTACTTTATTCAAAAGAAATCTGCAGCTGAAGCGCATAGAATTCTTGTTCAGACTTATGGTGACAATGCTCTGTCGGATACGACATGCAGAGACTGGTTTCGACGCTTCAAAAATAATGATTTTGAACTTGAGGATAAAGAACGTTCTGGCGCACCGAAAAAATTTGAAGACAAAGCATTAGAGCAATTACTCGATGAAGACCCATCTCAGACGCTATCAGAACTTGGAAAAATATTACAAGTTGATGAGTCAACTGTTTCAAAACGTTTAAAAGGGTTAGGAATGATCCAGAAGCAAGGACATTGGGTGCCGTATGAATTGAAGCCGAGAGACGTCGAACGACGTTTTGGCACGTGTGAACTACTGCTTCAACGGCAGAAAAGAAAAGGTTTTTTGCACCGTATCGTGACTGGCGATGAAAAGTGGATACACTACGATAATCCAAAGCGTAGAAAATCGTGGGGTAAGCCCGGCCATGCATCCACATCGTCCGCAAAACCAAATATCCATGGCTCGAAGCTTCTTCTCTGTATTTGGTGCGATCAGCAGGGTGTAATTTATTATGAACTGCTTAAATCGAACGAGACTATCACGGGGGATCGCTATCGACTTCAATTGATGCGTTTGAGTCGAGCCTTAAAAGAAAAACGGCCGCTATACGCGCAAAGACATGACAAAGTGATTTTGTTACATGACAACGCTCGGCCTCATGTTGCAAAACCAGTAAAAACCTACCTGGAAACGCTTAAATGGGAAGTTCTACCCCACCCGCTGTATTCACCTGACATAGCTCCTTCCGATTTTCACCTATTCCGTTCGATGGCACATGGCCTAGCTGACCGGCGCTTTCATTCTTACGAAGAAGCTCAAAAATGGATCGATTCTTGGATAGCCTCAAAAGACATGTCGTTTTTCCGACGCGGGATTCATGTACTGCCAGAAAGATGGTCAAAAGTAGTAGAAAGTGATGGGAAGTACTTTCATTAATGTATTTTTTAATGCTCATGTGAAATAAATAACATTCTTTCATTAAAAAAACGCTACGGAATTAATTCCAACACCTAATATGATATTAAAAAGGATCTAAACAGTGATCAAAACGTATGTTATATTTGTAACTATTAAATAAAACTTTTTATACAAAGCCATCTAGTGTCAGTTCTTACAGACAATTTTAAAGTTTGAAAAAAAAATTTGTTATAGTACATGTGATTTTCTTAATTTATAAGTACTAATACATTTCAAGAAGAAAAATTTTGATATTTATTATTTATTTTTTTCATTTTCCAGTAAAGATAAACAGTTTTATTTACCATAAAACTGTTATATATATGAATTTATAATTTATAATCGTTGTGAATTTTATCATAAAACCGTTTGCCCGTCTTTACTGGAAAATAAAAAAGATAAATAAATATTGAAATTTTTCTTCTTGAAATGTATTTAAATAATATTTACAAATTAAGAAAATAACATGTACCAATAAATTTTCTTCTTTATTTTTATGTTGAAATTTAATCCGAAATCCTAATGGCTCTTGCACACCAACGCGATGCCCGACACGCGATATGCGACATCCAGGAGTTCGATTGTGTATTTTGAAATGAGATTAAAATTACAAAAGTGAGTAATGATTACTAGGTATTGATCAATTAAATTATGAATATTCTAGTGAATTTGTTTACTTTAGTAATTTTCATCTCTTTTCAATGGGTGCTTTCCAACAACGTGCTTTCTTACACGCCACGGCACGATTAGACACAGCAGAAAAGTATAGTCGAACACTCTGGTTATGATTACCAATTTTCGATTGACGCTTTAGAGTATTTCCATTTTACAGGGTACGAAATAAGAAGTACATACATAAGTCACTTGAATGATTTTAAAAATTGTATCTACGCATAAAATTATTATCTAACAAGAGACACAGAAGTGACATGATGTGACACAGCGAATCGTTACATTCTTGTTATTCGCCAATGTTAAACAAGGATGAGGTGATCGCTGTATCGTAGATGGAAAGCATCCAATATACACACTCGCCCCTCTCCCCCCCACTCGACCCCCAGGCTGTCTTCACTCGAGTGCATCTATGTATCATTTTATCCTTGTTGTTCACCGAATGTTAAATGAGGATAAATAATACATGGGTTCATCCGGATAAATTTTCGAACACAGTCCAATAAGCATATATATAATTTTTCCAGTAGAGGTAAGATGTTTTATTACATATATCAAGGTTGTAGTATATAAGGGTATCAATCATGATACTTTATCCCTAGAATGAAAAGTGAAAAGTGCAAATTTTTATCATTGAAATTAATGGTGAAATTTTTCACTTTTCACTTTCCATCCAGGGATAAAGTTTCATGATTGATATCAAGATCACATTTATCATTTATTAATTCTGCTTTTTGTGTAGCCACGCAGTTCGACTCATTCGCTTGTCGTGTACGAGAAATGTCCAACTTTTGCGACGTCGCGATACTTGGAAAAATTATATATATATATATATATATATATATATATATACTTATTGAACTTTGTTCAGATATTTATCCGAGTGCACCCATGTATTATTTATCCTCGTTTAACATTTGGCAACAACAAGGATAAAATGATACATAGATGCACTCGAGTGCAACTTGGATGTCGCACGTCGCGCATTTCGTATCGCGCATCGCGCTGGTGTGCAAAAGCCATAATACTCCAACATTACGCTGCGTTCGCAAACTTCGCTCGGATGGTACAAAAAATGGTTGAAAGAATTATTAAGCTATAAGGAATTGATCAAGCACAATTAAATGTAAAGAAAATTAATCGAATATAATTAAATTTATGATTAAGTTGATTTCTTACTATACATTATTTCTTACTACACATAATTATCCGGGCTAATTGATTAATTTTTGACGATTTTAGGCTTATTACTCCCTTGTTATTATACCCACTATATCCAGGTTTCGTTCGTTTTCACAATATGTGTAAGGGCCTGCGCACAATAGAACAAATATTAGGAACAGGAATAAATGTTAAGATTTCAACCTACATCGGTTTCAGTTACATCGGAATACGCGGTTTTTGATAGGTCGAAATCTTAATATTTATTCCTATTCTTAATATTTCCTTCATTGTGCGCAGGGTTTAATTTATTAAATTATAAAATAGCGACTTTTCCCAAATGAAAATGACAATGAAGATGTCTTTTCCAACTGTTTTCTAATAGATTCCATTTATAAACCCATTAAATAGAATCGCAGTCTTGATGCATGATAAAATTTGTTAATAAAAAAAATACTATTACTCAAATGTTTAAATACTTTATCTAAATTTCCTCAAACGATTCCCAAATTATACAGACATAAATATTCAATTTGTTTGCTATCTTGTCAGTGGTGTACATAGCGCTGCATCTCATCAGTATGATAGATTTCCTAACCTAAATAGTTGTCAACTTTAATGTTTGCGGGACCAACTCAACGTTTTTTTTTTAGATTTTTTTCGTTTCAAGCAAAAACGCGTCTGAGCATAATTTCATCTAAATCGGAGGTGCACTAAATAATTACTCGAATTTTAACCGGATGAAATTTGTTTTCGAATAAGTTTACTGCTATTTCTATTTCCGTTAGGTTACGTAGATTTAAAGCAATATTTTGATTGTCATCGGCTTAAGTTTATGTCTTACGGTTCTTGTTATGGAATTTTGTCTGCGATTAATCATTAAAGTTGACAAATATTTAGGTTAGGAAATCTGTTACATTGATGATATAAAGGAGTCTCGTAAGATTACTCGAGTAGGTTGGACGCATGTTTCGCTTCGGGTGTTGAGTCCTCGATCATTTTATTTAAAAACATTTCCGACTTACGACTGAGCATTTGTATTTCCTAATTCTTAATCCCTTCATTCGTCTGGACACGTCCGTGCGACGTGAAAACGAGTAGTCAGGGGTTTAGTGTTTGGAAGGTTTTACCATTTTTGTTAGGTTTTAAATATCAAATATATATTAAGATTTATATATATTATTAGATTTAATATTAAGATTTATTTATTTTATATATATTACTTATATAAAATATATATATATATATTAATTATATATACAGATTCACAATCTTAAAAATAAACAAATTCAAGGCTAATTTGAGTCAGGCCGATGAAAGTGCCAGAAATTAAATTCCAATCCAAAGATTAATTTCCATAGTGTTTAATCTTCTTTAAATGTTTTGGCTCTCTTTGTAGTCATCATCAGTAATGATACAAATCGTAATCATTGATTCTTCCGTCAAAAGTGAATCACTATTAGATTCCCAACTGCAGTGGAATCTCAAACGGCAAGTTCAACATTTAAATGAAGCTTTGGAAGTTTCCATTAATCACTAACTTCAAATTACTTTTAATATTTAAACAATTTTCAAACTTATTATCTATATTAATAATGATTAAAATTTCAATTGTATTGTTCAGATAGAACCGTCTATCTGAGTAATATAGTCAAAATTTTAATCATTATTAATATGGATAATAAATTTGAAAATTGTTTAAATATTGTTAAAAAGTAATTTGACATTAATGGTTAATGGAAATTTCCAAAGTTTCATTTAAATATTGAACTTCTATGTTTGAGATTCCACTACAATTGAGAACCTGATAGATAGACTCACTTTTAACAGAAGGATCAATGATTACGATTTATAAAAGATGTATCATTACTGATGATGACTACAAAGAGAGCCGAAACGTTTAATAAAGAAGATTAAACACTATGGAAATTAATCTTTGGACTGAAATTTAATTTTTGACATCTTTATCGGCTTTGACTCGAATTAGCCTTGAATTTGTTTATTTTTATTTTTGTTTGGATTGCATCATCTTTTGAGAAGTCTGCTCGGTTCAAGATGACTGATGCATTGCATTTCTATTATATAAATTACCTAATTTCGAAGATCATCAGTAGACTAACTCTAGTCATTTAACTGTGGAGCCAATAAACCAAGAAGAAGAATGATGGCATAGAGAAACATGAGAAAACGTAAATGATATGCTAGAATTAAGTATTTTCTGCTTTAAAATTCCCTTTTTTGAAAACAAATTATTTTCTATATAAATTTCGTTTTTACAATAGAGAACTTGTTCTGGTTAGGTTTTGTTTTAAAAACACAAGTTCTTTAATTTGTTTTAAAGAACAAATTCTAATTTTGTAAAAACAAAAATTATATACGAAATAATTTGTTTTTAAAGCAGAGAATTTGGATCCATCCATTAAATTCTGTCACCTTCTTTTAGCTTATTTTAAATCAGTTGATCTTGCTCTATAATATTCTTTATTTTGAGGCCTTTCTAGTTACTATAAGTTGTTTTCTAGCTGTGGCGCTGATATCAGTTTTCATCAGAGTTTTCTGATGATTGCCTTTGTTCTGACTGTTCTGTTCTCTTGAAAGAATGGAGGTCATTTTTGTGCGAAGAAGACAGATTTTCTAACCTGAATATTTGTCAACTTTAACAATTAATATCTTAGTTCGCGGAATTTTTCTTATCAGATTCGTTTATTTTGTGCAAAAACGCGTCGAATGAGCCTATTTTTATTAGTACCGGATGTAATGAGGGTGAACTCAACAATTACCACAAGAACATCTATTCTCTAAAAATTTCACCTACTTTATACTTATCTCCAAAATATGCAGCCGATACTCGCGATGTTTTCTTCTTCTAATAGTTATGATTTAATGACGATCGCTCGTCGACGAAATAACAGCAATTCTGACCAAAAATGGTGAAACTATAATAATTTAGTGTTCTCTTCGAAGTCTAAAAATGGATGATGTAATGCTCAAATCAGCATATAATGCTGATTAAGCTCGATCAATGGGTGCATTCAGAATGACAACCGCTCACTGAGCACTCAGTAAACTCTTTCATCTGATTGGCATATTTCATCAGATCCTAAAATATAGACCAATCATATGAAAGAACTTACTGAGCGCTTAATATGGTGGAAGTCAGTCCAGATCCTCATATGAGCAACAGTGCTTTGATACCGAACGCTGATTGGTGAAAAGCCGATTTTGGGGATAAAATTTACCTCCATTATCCGTTTTTCACCAATCAGTGTTCAGTGTCAAAGCACTGTTGCTCATATGAGGACCCTACATGAAGGCTTATATAATAATCTTTTTAGGTTATAAATACTTATACTGAATCAAAATGGCGATAACGATCTAACCCAACCGACGCATCTCTAAGACTCTACACACACATGTAACATTAAGGTGCTTTTTCATGCTAACACTTAATGCTCATTTTTAGCGTTAAAATAAATCATATGATTAAAATTGACGTTTGATATTTGTCAATTTCTATCACGTGACTTATTTTAATGCCGATAGCTTCTCTATTAGAGTGAAATCATCACGGTGCGGAAAATAACAGCGGAATAGAGAATGCGTTATGAAGCAATCAATCAGCTGTATTCTGCGTTATTCTGAATAGCGCTAATTGATTGTTTGAATGGCCTAGTTTCCACCGAGGGTTTCCACCCTATCACCTACAGTCGAGCATTCCCCGTTTGACTGTAACAGGGGAATACTCAACTGTAGTTGGTTGGCTCTTCTACATTCTGATCCGGTTTAAACCCTCGGTGGAAACTAAGTCAATGACGCATTCTCTATTCCAGCCCTTTTCCATACTGTGTGATTTTACCCTTACATCTATTTCCTCTAAATTTTTTTAATAATGAAAGCTTAGAACATATAATACTACTGGAAGGAGCATAGTTGAAGATTGACGAGGATGGAGATAGAATGCGCCTAGTCAGCAATGCTCCATACCGATGCGCACGGGGGTGTGCGGAGTGAAGAAAGACGACATTTCACCTCCCTATCCCGTACGTATTGGTCTGGAACATGCGCCATTGCTGGCTAGGCGCATTCTATCTCCTTGTCAATCTCGGCTTTCTATCTGAATATATAGGGATTGTACAGCCGGTCACAGAAAGATTGCAACACCTTTTTTTCGGATAAGTTTCGGAATGCAGCTTGCTCATCGAGCGATTCTTATTCATAAATTCACGAAGAAGGACTAATCGCTCGGTGAATAGGCTGCATTCCAAAACCCATTAAAAAAAAGTGTTGCAACCTTTCTGCGATCGGCTAGATTTATGCTCCTTCTAATAGTATAATATATGTTCTAAAGGCCGCAGCACAGACTTTTGCATAAAATATTATATAACGCACAGTGCATAAGCGAAACAATTAATCAAAATCTTTCCTTTCCTCCCATTCTCTAAAAAAGAAGGATTTCGATTAGTTGATTCCCTTATGCACTATGCATTGGGCATTATGTAAGAGTCTATGCTGCGGCCATAAGAATGAAAGTAATCTACGAAAGACTCTTACTGTATTGGTCAAAGTTAATTGCGCATTCCGCAAATTCGGCTCAATGGGACATAGGAAAATACATTTTCGCGGAACGGAATTGGCGAAATGAAGCCATGACCAATCAGTTCCGCAGTTCCATATATCCGCATCTCATAGAAGCACACCCTTAGTTCGGATCTACAATAGGGATGCGATCGCGTATTAAGTGTATGGACTGCGGATATGGTCAACGCGATGCTGCAAATGCTTTGAAGTGTTTTTTAATTAGTCAGTTTGTAAAATTCTTTCTTCTAATTGATCCATCAAATGTTTCAAAGCACTTGTAGCTAGATTTTGACCACAGTCTGCATGAGTAATGCGAAGCGCATTAAAATCCGTTTTATCGATACGCACATGCGAGTCTTCGCATGTATTAAATTGAAACGGTTCTTAATGCGCCTAAAACTGATATACGACACACATTAATGTGGACGCCGTAACAACAATGGAAATAATTTCGACAATAAGTTTTTTGATAATGATGATAAAAAATGACAATATTGATAGCAACGAATCTAATGATAGCGATGATGAAGATTTCTTTGAAAAATTGTCTTATATTATATAGCTTTCTTAAGTTAAATACAATACGCGGAGAAGTTATTACTCTTGTAAAAATTATGAATTATTGTTATATGTTGAACGCGTAATTCCTAATTACTCCAGATTGGTGTTTAAAAAACTTTTGATGAGTACAGCATATGCATGAAATATCTTATCTCCATTTTCATATTTAAATTGTTAATTCTTATATATACTATTTATAATATAATTTATATTTTAGGATATTCTCCGAAACCTTTAGATGATATTATCTTTAATTGGCAAAGGATTACAAGCAACGAGTGGTCAAAAACAAATTTCTGCAGAGAAACAATTACTTATGGCGATTTGGTTTATGACAACTTTTGATTTCTACAGGTGTATACTCAATTATGTGCTTTTTATTAGATTCATATATAAGTGCTACTGCAATTGATTAAGTTTTTGGTAATTGGCGCATATTAAAATCCGAACACCAGTAGAGGATGCTGCTTCGTACATCAATTAGAAAGGATTTCCATTTATAAATGTACAAGTTGTATGTGATTCTCATGGCCTTTTCATACACTACTATGCAGGACATGATGCTAGAGTCTTTAGAAACTCTAGTGGCATGTTTTTTGGATATGCCGAATGTTTATTTTCCAAATAACTCTTATATTATTGGCGATGCTGCTTATGGTATTCATCCTCATGTGATGGTACCATTTAGAAACAATGGGCATCTTTCACTCAAGCAACAAAATTTTAACTATTGTCATTCGGCTATCAAAATGGAAAGAACGAGCTATTGGGTTATTGAAAATACGATTCAGATTTTTTTTGGATTATCTACCTTTAAAAGATGTAAAGAAGATACCGGAGTTCATCATTGCATGCTGTGTTCTACATAATATTTGCATTTTGAAAAATGACGTAATGCCAATTGCAGTATGCGTTGCAAATGAGAAAATCGGATCAAATTAATCGTGGTGATATAGCTGTCATGAGAAATGAAAAAAGAATAGTAATTATAAACACTTTACCGAAAAAATTGTAAATTAAATTAAATATTGTAAATAAATTATTATATTTATATACAAATTTGTTTAAGGGGTTAAACCTAGCCGACAGCCAAAAATTTGAAGGTTTTTTGGGAATTTTTTATGACTTCCCTAATTAAGCGATCAATTTGAAATTTTCAGGGCTTATTGTACATATCTTTAAGTGCAAACACGAATTTTTTTATTGATTTTTGATACAAAATGGCCGCTTGGCAGGTTGCAACAAATAGACGTGATTTTTTTAGGCGTCCCGCGGCAAGCAGTAGAAGTGTCCAATCTTCATGTCTGGAACAAAATAAAAAATTTTTTTATAATCTACACTAGTATAGCTACTGAAGTACACAAGATTATTAAGAAATATTGAATTTTGAAAATTTGGTAGCAGTTTAAAAAAAAATCGATTTTTTTTTAAACTGCTACCAAATTTTCAAAATTCAATATTTCTTAATAATCTTGTGTACTTCAGTAGCTATACTAGTGTAGATTATAAAAAAATTTTTTATTTTGTTCCAGACATGAAGATTGGACACTTCTACTGCTTGCCGCGGGACGCCTAAAAAAATCACGTCTATTTGTTGCAACCTGCCAAGCGGCCATTTTGTATCAAAAATCAATAAAAAAATTCGTGTTTGCACTTAAAGATATGTACAATAAGCCCTGAAAATTTCAAATTGATCGCTTAATTAGGGAAGTCATAAAAAATTCCCAAAAAACCTTCAAATTTTTGGCTGTCGGCTAGGTTTAACCCCTTAAAATACGGTTTATTTTTGCATCACAATATCACAAATTTGTATTGCTGTGTATATTTCTATATTGCTATATAAATATATATATATATGTATATATATATATATGTATATATATATATATAGATAGATAGAAATATAGAAATATATACAGCAATCAAAATATATATATGTATATATATATATATACAGGGTGCGTCACTAAAATCCGGACAAATTTCGATTTAAATTGTCCGCTATATTGTGCCTCCGCCAGAGATTGTTGTTGGCGTCCGAGAAAGCTTGATGCTTCTAATAAACAGTCATATTCTCGAAATGGCTGCGATGTTGAAACCAAGTGCGAAGTATAATCGAAGAGCCGCGATCATTGAAGGCCTTCGCGCTGGGCGCTCAGCAACGGAAATAATTCAGTTCTTTGGATACCCGAGATCAACCGTTTATAATGTTGTGGCAAAATATACGGCTTTAGAACAGTCCAATGAAGGTTCCAGTATGCCAGTGAGGAAGAGTCACTCGAAAGAACACACCGCGAAGATCCCCGCAGTCGTTGAAAGGGCTCAAGCGCTGCCCTGCCGAAAACAGCCGATTAAAACTGATTAAAACAAAAGTAATCAGTATTGATCGGGATTTTTGCACCGAGAATAGGACATTGAAACCGATTGAAAACAAATAAATCGGATTTAATGCGCTTCATACGGATTATAATTCATACGGATTCATTGGATCATATGAATCTGTTTCAATCATAAATTTCCCTATTCCATGAATAAAAACAAAATCGTATTTAATGCAACCTGAATCCAATTTTGTTGTGATCAACAAAAGTAATTCGATTCAATCGGAATTTCTCCGATTTTGCAGACGATATTGGAATCCGTTTTAATGAAACAATAATCCGATTTTCTCGCAACCGACAAAAGTAATCCTATTTAATCGGAATTTCTCCGATTTTGCAGACGATATTGGAATCAGTTTTAATGAAATGATAATCCGATTTTTTCGCAACCGGCAAAAGTAATCCTATTTAATCGGAATTTCTCCGATTTTGCGGACGATAATGAAATCGGTTTTGATGTAACGAGAATCTTTTGCCATGATCAACAAAAAATATCCGATTCAGTCGGAATTTCTTCCAATTAATAGTTGAAAATTAAATCGAATTTAATGAAACGTAAACTCGATTTTATCATGACAAAAATATTGGAAGTACAAATAATCAAGCAGCATTTGCGGCAGGTTCTAATTTTCTGCTTTAATTGGAAGAAAAGTGCAGCTGAAGCTCATCGAATGCTTGTCGAAGTTTATGGTATACTGTTCCAACTGATAAATTATGTAGGGAATGGTTTCGACGTTTCAAGGATCGAGATTTCAACGTTGAAGACAAGCCTCGCTCTGGATAGCCAAAAAAATTCGAAGACAAAGAATTAGAGGCATTACTCGAAGAAGATCAGAGTCAAACGCAAGAGGAGCTTGCAGAATCATTGGGAATAATTCAACAAGCTGTTTCTGTATGATTGAGAGCCATGGGAATAATTCAAAAACAAGGAAATTGGGTGCCTTATGAACTGAAACCGAGAGATGTTGAAAGGAAATTTTTCATTTGCGAACAGCTGATTCAAAGACAACAAAGGAAAGGTTTTTTGCATCGGATTGTGACTGGAGATGAGAAGTGGATATTCTATGACAACCCCAAGAAGAAAAAATACTACGCTAAGCCCGGTCAATCATTGCCATCGACCTCAACATCAACACCAAAGCCAAACATTCATGGTTCGAAGATCATGCTCTATATCTGGTGAGACCAAAAGGGCGTTATTTACTGAGCTGCTGAAACCTGGCGATTCCATTACGGGCGATCGGTATCGGCTACAATTGATTCGTTTGAGCCGTGCATTGCGAGAAAAACGGCCGGAATACGAGCAAAGACATGATAAAGTTATTTTTCTTCATGACAACGCTCGGCTTCATGTCGCAAAAGTAAAAAAATATTTGGAAACGCTCAAATGGGATATTTTACCGCACCCGCCGTATTCTCCGGACATTGCTCCTTCTGATTACTGGTTGTTCCGAAGGATGCAGCACGATTTAGCAAGTCCGGTTCACTTCTTTCGCAGAAATCAAAAATTGGCTCCAAAATTGGATCGCCTCCAAAGACGAGTCATTTTTTCGAGATGGAATTTGAAAATTGCCTGAGAGATAGGAAAAAGTAGTAGCCAGCAATGGACAATACTTTAATTAATCTGTTCATTCATTTTGTTTTGAAATAAATGCATTTTTGAACACAAAGAAACGGACCGAACTAATTTGTACCAGTTCGATTCAATCAAAATTTCTCCGATTTTTCGGTAAAAATTAAATTGTACATATTTTTATTCGTAAAATTTTATTTTCGTCGTTACAAGTACGTCTAATAGAAACAAAAATTAAATTCTTATGTCTCCAATAAAGAAAAAAACACTATTAGTCTAAAATAATTCGACCCAAAGTCAGCCAAGACCATTTTCAACTTTAATGATTTCAAAATTATTTATATATTCCATTTCTTACAAAGTATATTAAGATAAAAATACTTAATATTTAATTATGAACACAACATATGTTATTTGGTGAAAACGAGTATAAGTCGAATACTTTTACCATGGATACGAAAAAAGTTGATTAAAACAGATGCATTAAAACAGATTTTAATATCGCCCGCAAAATCGGAGAAGTTTTGATTAAATCTGATTACTTTTTCCGGTGAGAGGCACATTTGATTACTTAGTTGGGTATTAAAGATTCTTAGATCCGAGTTTATTTTCATCCCGAAATCGGAGAACTTCGAATTCAATGGGATTCGAAGTCGAATGTCGTCTTTCCTAGCAAATAGAATTAAAATCAATTGAGTCAGTGTTCCTGTAATTAAAATGGATTGAGCCGTTACAAGAAAGATACGATTCGAGTGGATTATTTTGGATTCATCCGATTAGTCGGATCTGTTTGGATTGATAACAATATGAATTAGAACGTGATGATTTCGAAAATAATCCGTGAAAATGACATGAAAACCGATTACGATTCTTCCGGAATTGAAACCGATTATTTTTTAATCCGAGCGCGGATTGAACCGATTAAAACTGATTACAACCGATTAAATTACATTTTAATCAGTTTTAATCGGCAGGGTGATTCTAAGTGATCCAGAGCAATTGTTGCACGTTCTGATGGATGTAGTGAAGCCGTGGATGGAAACTGTGGCGTCCGGAAGGCCATATGTTTTTCAGCAGGACAGTGCACCGTCTCACACGAGTCATTTGATTCAAAATTGGCTCTCAGACAACGTCGACATATTTTCCAAGGAATTCTGGCCTTCCCAATAGCCCAGATTTAAATTCCTTGGACTACTACGTATGGAAAGTAGTAGTTGAAAGGATCACAAACAAATCTTGGCATCTCCATGTGACGTTATCATTAAGGACCATTATTGAGGCAGCATTCGTCGGTATGGATAGCGCTATATTACAACGTGCGTGCGAACGCTTCAGACCGAGAATAGAGGCCATTCAAACTAATGGGGGATATATCGAATAATTGTGCTCTATAGGGATCTCCCAAGTGTCATGTAAAAGGATTTTTTGTAATATTTAATTTTTCATTAAAAACATTTTGTTTAAAGAAATTGTTCGATTTGTCCGGATTTTGATGACGCACCCTGTATATATTTCAGTCTCTTACTTTCTTTATGTTATGATTAATATTTAGTAACATTTATTCTAATACTCTTTGGTAATAAAAAATAATGTACTTCAATTATGTAATAAAAAATAATGTACTTCAATTCACGCGATTAAAACTGATAGCATTGTAATGATAATATCATAATCTCTTATCCTATATTTCTTCCGATTATTTCTATTTGTCGACCCATTTTTGTAATATGTTAAATAAAGATTGCTGTATTTTTATGCTATCGTCATGTCTTATTTTAGTTTCTTCTTTTCTCTCGTTATATTTTTTTTCTCGGTTGTTTTCTCGCTCTTTGTATGCGTTTTCTCGACGTTCTCTCTCTTCTTTTATGTCTTTTAAGAAATTATCTATTTTATGTCTTTTAAGAAATTATCTATTATCTTCGATATGTAATATTAATAGTTGCGGGGTAATCGAATATTAAAGGACCATTTACTTTAAAACCTCAAATAAAATGCGAGGGAATAGCGATAAAAATAAGAAACTTTTGAGTGTAAATCAAGTGCACATGAGTCAATTGCACCAATCACGCTAGAAAAAAATAAAAACTGTCTATGCAGAAATCGCTGTGATTGACAGTAGTAAATGCAACAGCAATTGCAACAGTGAACCACTTCCATAGCTTTCAACCCACCAGAAACTGAATACACGATTTTTGATACATTGAAATTTATTATTTTTATTGCTACCACTATTCTTTACTATAGTTTAAAAGTGAATTCAGATACAAGCAAGTGTCAAGCAGTGTGTGTGAACCAATCGGCAATGCGATACGGGCAAAAAATATTCTTTATGTCACTGTCCGCATCGCCTCGCTAATTGGTTGCTGCTTTCGCTGCTTGATGCTTGCATTTGAATGCACCTTATGGATTAAATTGCTTACTTTTCGTGTCAAATGCAACAGAGGATCCTCTTCAATTAGTAGGAAAACAGCTGCATCGAGCCAAATGAATTTATTTGACGTATTTAGACATAATGCATAAGAATTATTAACATAAACTTCATATCGGTACAAACATAATGTTTCTTATATGCCTTATATTCCTCTATGCTCCATATATATATATTTTTTTTGTACAAGTATTCTTAAATGTTATTCGTTAAATCGCATAAAGAATAAATCTTCCATCTTTGTTCATTGAAAGTGTTTTACCTACCAGAAAGAAGACTTTCAGTTTCGATGTTTTGTTTCTTACAGGGGTAGAACACATGTCAGATTGCTTTTTAAGTAGGCTTAATAAAAATTGTTTATCTGTAAAAAATTATACTTCTTACCAAAATAACCTATAAATTTTTCTTAAGAAAATATAAATACATGTTTATTATTACCATTGCTTGCTTTTTCAGCCTCTTCGGCGTTTACGAACAGCGTAATGACTTCATTTGATTCCCTCATAAGAATTGGAAACTCAATCAGAGATTCTTGTATCTTGAGCGACTTCTTGGACATTTTCAGTTTTTCATATTCTACCGCTCAATTTGAACGCATTGATTGCATTAACTGCTTCTACTCACAACTAGAAGCACTTGATGCGTAAAGTAGTGGGGGTTCGATATAAAATTTAGAGAATTCTATATGCATCCAATATAAGCCTATTCGTGCATCGGAACGATTTTCAATGTAATCTAGGCACTTAATGCGCTATTCAGAACGCACTCTAGATGTTTTAATCATCGACATCTAGAATGGACCGCTGGAATGGATGGCAGTGATGGGGGTAGAAAGACGAGTAGAGTGAGAGATAATAGGAAGATCGTTCCATCTCCTTTCCGAGCAGGAGCCTAGCACATCGTAACAGAACTCTGATCATAATAAATACCGACAGAATTGATTTTTTACAATGAAATGTCATATATATATATATATATATATTTATATTTATAAATATTACTTTATTTTATTTAAAATATTTTTTTCTTTGTGTACGTTATACATATACATTGAGACAAAAGTTTCGTTAGAATGAAAAATTTTGATTAGAATAATACAATTTCAAAATGAAAAAATTATTGTTACATGTCAACAAAATAAATGGCTTTTTGCGTATCAAACATTCCTCTTTGTGTAACCATAATGTACTTATTATTAAAGTACTTTATTAATACCGAAAACGTGCTCACGGAAATCAAAAGCTAAGCGATGAAAATATTCTTTTTTGACTCCACAAACATCATGCGATCTTTCTTTATCCACTTGTAATAATAAGCACTTCTGTGGGACAGCGGTACAAGCAATGTAATCGACAAAGGTCCGCGGTTGAGTTTGCTAACTACGCGGACACTCGCAGAAAACGTACTGGTTTACACGTGTAAACACGCGCGCGCATAGGACCCGGTTGGGTCGTAAGACGTGCACAAGAATAACCAGAGCGAAGGAGTCGACTGGCTGCTGTTTCTCTCGGTCGTTGCGGTTAGGGGAAACACGAGTACTGTTCATCCAGCCGCGACCCGCTTCCTTCTGTCGCTCTCTCTCTNCTTGGGAATGAAAAAGCTGTCGGCCCGATGGGTGCCGCGATTGCTCATGGTGGACAACAAGCGAATATGGTTATCAATTTCAAAGCATGATACGAATTGCTGCCGCCGTACTCTTCGGATTTAGCCCCCTGTGACTTCTTCTTGTTTCCAAATTTGAAAAAATGGCTCGGTGGAAAGAAATTTACGTCGAATGAGGAGGTCATCGCCGAAACGGAGGCCTATTTTGCAGAGTTCGACAAATCGTATTTTTCTGAGGGGTTAAAAAAATGGCAGAAGCGTTGAGAAAAGTTTATCTTCCTAAAAGGGGATTACGTTGAAAAATAAAAAAAATTTTTGTAAAAAACTTGCGTCTTCATTACTAACACGGGTACTTATTGATTTGCCCTCGTATTATTCATGTTTCAAAGAACAATAAGATTTTCTTGAAATTAAAAAAAATTTTTTTCATAGTATAATTTGTAATAAAAGACGATGCTCTGTAACACCGACTACATCAAAAATTAAAATTAAAAGCATACTGGCAATCATATTCATCAAATACGAAAAGTAAACAAGTCAACGAAGAAGTAAAAAAATTTCAATTTGCAACATACTTCAACAAATAAGGAAGTCAGGCTAATATGCTCTGAATCAATGTTCCTCAGTCGTTGTTTGCTTTATTTCACTGTCAAAAATAAAGGGAAATTAAAATTTAAGTACTTTATAAGTACCACATAAGCACAAGTCATTACAATTAAATTGTGTGCAATTTTAATGAAAGTGAAAAGGTAAATATCTGAAAAGGTGAATATCTGAAAAGGTGAATATCTGAAAAAAGGAATGCAATTTGAATTTATATATCGAGTTACATACGATATAATAAAAACCTTATAATAAAATAAAAAAATATGTGAATACAAAAGTATATCAAGAGGTGCTATCAGAGCTTAGCTAGGAAGCATGTGCTAATATTAACAATATGTAATATTCGATTAAAATAAATACAAATATTTAAACGTTTCGACCTTTAATAACTCCTCTTCAATGAAATTATACAATAAAATAATGGCTACATTCAGTACTACGTAGGCTGCTGGAAAAGTTTCTGCAATCTAATACTTCCAGTAGCGCCAACGTTCTGCTATTATCATATCCGTAAAATTAGACGTTTTAAATCCATAATTCAGTTGACAGTTTGTACCCAAGCCAACTAGTTTTGTTTGCATAGTATTTTAAAAGAAGTTATTTTGTGAGAAAATGGAAATTTCGCGTAAAAATTTTCGGGCAATGATTTTTTACGATTACCAATCTAACTCCGAAACAATGCATCGATCGACTTCATTTGGCTTTTGGGGATGAAGTATCATCCAATAGGACTGTTTATAATGGTTTGCCGAATTCCAGCGTGGACGTATCTTTCTTTGTGACGAATTCCGTGAAGGTCGTCCATCCACGTCTTGTTGCCACTAATGTTGATGTTGTGTGTGAAATGATTGAGCGAGATCGGCATATGACATACCGCGAGATTCAGGAATCCTTAGGCATTGACTTGAAAGCAATACATACGATTTTGCATGATCACTTGAGCGTACGGAAACTTTGCAGTTGTTGGATCCTACACAATTTGAACCTCAAAAACAGGCTTGTGTTAAATGGAGCAAAGAAATGCTCAAGAAATTTAACCGAGATCGGTCAAATTTGGTTTACAACATCTTACTGTGGACGAAACATGGATCTATTCGTATGAGCTCGAAAGTAAACAACAATCCACTGTTTAGGTATTTCAAAATGAACCGAAACCAACAAAAGTTCACGCAGTGCTGCCAAGCAAATGATTGCTTGTTTCTTCAGTTATACCGGACATGTGGCAATCGTGGCTTTAGAGGATCGAAGGACTGTAAATACTAATTGGTATACAACAATTTATTTGCCAGAAGTCATAAATGAATTGCGTAGAACAAACCGAAATCGTCGCATCATCCTTCATCATGACAACGCCAGCTGTCACACAGCACGTTAAACCGTTGATTTTTTATCCAGTAAAAATGTCGAATTGATGACTCATTGTCCATATTCACCTGATTTATCACCTAATGACTTCTTTTTGTTCCCAAACATTAAAAAGAAGATGCGTGGTGAGCGATTTGAGTCGCCTGAAGCAGCTGTTGAAGCATTTCATACACTGATTTCTGAGGTTACAGCCTCAGAGTTGAAAATTGGTTCGAGCGTACCCAAAAATTTATCGATCTTAAAGGCGAATACTTCGAAAAACAATAAAGTCATTTACCGAATTTTACATGTTTTTTTTCATATTGTTTGCAGAACCTTTTCCAGTAGCCTACGTATATCATATATGTGTGTGTATATCATACCTATCTATCATACATATTTACATTCTAGATCTAGAGTTTTTTAATATGTATCTTGCAGAGATTGCAACCTCAAATAAAACTGTAATTAGCGTAACAAAACAAGAAAAAGGTTTTACATCTAATTTACATATAATTAAAAAAGGTAATCCTGATGGAAAAAGTTCGCTGAAATTATTCCACATTTTGGAACACTTTTCCAAAATTCCAACATTTCAGACAAATTTCAGTTTAATTTCGATAATTTTTAGTTGAAAAATTCATTTTTTGCAAAATTTCAGCAAAATTTCATTTTTGCAATTTCATAAAAATTTCAGCAAAAATTTCAGAGAAATTTCAGAAAAATATCAGAATAATTTCAGTTCAGTTTTAACGATTTTTTCAGTATGTTAACTGAAAAATTCACTTTTTAGTGAAATTTCAGCAAATTTTCAGCAATTGAATAAAAGTTACAACTCGATATAATAATTACTAATGCTTCAATATTTAGCACTGATTTCTGCTGAACAACAATTTTGGGAAAAAAAGATGATTGCTTAGCAACATGTTTAAAAATCATAAACCGCTGTCAATCGTTCAACGGAAAATCTTGCAAAAGCTGCTTTTTCTGCTGAATGCAGTCATTGATTGAGATTCGTGCTTAACGAATCATATTCCGAATATTAAGGGGATGCTGGAGCGACGGCTAAACTTAATCAAAGTCGATATTACAGGTTTTTCATTTCCAATTGTGGGAATAAGTGACTCGATTGATGAGTCAAATTCTCAAGACAAGCCCACGCTTGTCGTATGATGTGATATGAGATGTAATGATCGACACTTTTCTTGTAACTAGTAATGATGAATTTTATTACTCGAGCTCGAATGAATATGACCGTACAGGATGAGCGCCATAATCTATCTTCTTATTTTTCTCTGACGCTGCTTGTAGGCAACTCGCAACCTACAAAATCCCTACGCTTTCTACACTCGCTGCGCTGTTGAGAACGTAGTTCCCTACATACTCCCCCCCGAGTGACAACGAATCTAAACATTATACTTATTAACTAGGTTAACAAAATACTGCTTTAGTGACAGGTACATTTATAATGCCGGCACTTAGATCTACCATATAAAACATATAAAACGTATCATATAAAACATATTATATAAAACATATCATTGCGTGTTTTTAGTGTCTGTCTTAAGCCATTTACATTTTGTCGTTGGGAGGATTTATTATAATTATATGGCGAAGGGGTGACTTTTTTTTCGGACGCACATACGTTTTTAAAGCTGGTTGCTCGTTGCTGAATAAATTGGTTGTTTGCCCTGCCTCTGGGGTTGCATTACATCGCATACGCTGGTCTTAAATTTTCGACCGATACACTGCGCTGTATACCGTTAACATCAATGTCGAATACTCGATCCGACACACGATTTACGATTTTGTGAGGGCTGGTGTAGGGACCGCTCTAACGCTCTCTTTGTACCGCCTACCCGTAGAAACACATGGGAACATGAGTATAAATCTTTGAATACAAATGCGCGTTTCTTATGCTTATGCTCTACCGAGATTGGCTTAACTTTGCGAATATGCTCGCGGAATTCTTCAATGAACATTTTAGGATTAGGAGTGAAGTCGTCCGGCAGTACAAATTCTCCGGGGACGCGCAGCGTCATTCCGTAAACGAATTCTGCAGGCGATGCGCCAGTGTCAAGACGGACATGAGTACGCAGACCTAATAGTACGGTCGAAAGTACTCGCGACCAACCTTCATTAGCATGACACATTATTGCAGCCTTTAAGCTTCTATGCCACCGCTCGATCATACTGTTCGAGGTGGGGTAATACGCCGTGGTACGAATCCGTTGACAGCCGATCAACTGAAGAAGTGCAGTGAAAAGTTGTGCTTCGAACTGGCTACCTTGATCCGTAGTTATCGTTTTGGGTGCTCCAAAGTTTGCTATCCAGTTGTCGTAAAACGCGCGTGCCACTGTAATGGCTTCGGTATCTTTGAGAGGTATTGCTACTGGCCAACGCGAAAATCTATCAATAATCGTCACACAATATTTGTACCCGTCCGACTAAGGTAAGGGACCTATTAAATCCATGTGAACATGCTTGAAACGCCGTCGGGCGCGACAAATTTTTCAGGATTTAGTTGAACGTGTCGGGTTATTTTTGACTGTTGACAATCTAGACAATTTTTGCACCACTTTGCAATGTCGCGATGCATGTTAGGCCACACATACCGTTGACGGATTAACCGATCAGTGACTTTAGGGCCCGGATGAACCGCGTCACATGGAACATGTGAAAGACGCGATCTCGTAAAGATGCCGGTATATAGGGGCGGATTGCCTCGCCGGTCATTTCACAATAAAGTGTAATATGCGTCAGTCCCCAAAAATGAATTCGCTTCATAGTAAGCGGAAATTCAGGAGATTCGCGGATGGACGTAGCTCCTCGTCTTGTTTCTGTTGCTGTGCTCATTTAGTTCAATCTCGACAGGTAAGCGGATGGCTTCGATGCAGGAAAGGGAATCCGCCACGATATTATCATTGTCCGATAGGTATTCGATACGCGTAGTGAACTGCGAGATGAACGACAGTTGTCTCTGTTGCCGGGGTGATGCCTTTTCGGAACGTTGCATGAACGCGTAGATAAGTGACTTGTGATCTGTCAATTTTGCAATTCCGCCTTTCAAGGAAATAACGAAAGTATTTAACTGCTTCGGCAATCGCCGTAAGCTCCCGATCGTACGCTGTAGTTCTGTTGCGCCGAACTTAATTTGCGCGAAAAGAACGCGAGCGGTTCCCAAGAGTCGTTTAGGCCTTGTTCGAGGGCGACCCCGATGGCGAAATCTGATGCATTACAAACGAGGCGCGTCTCGGCTGCGTCGGAGGGGTGAGAAAGTATAGTCGCGTTGGCCAGGTTTTCCTTGCACTTATTAAACGCTTCCTCAGCCGCCGGCGTCCATAAGATTGGCCTTTTGTCGTTTTTGCGTGAGTCGCGAAGGTACTCATTTAGTGGTGCCTGAACGGTAGCTGCATTATGCAGTTTACGATAAAAGTTGACAAGCCCAAGAAAACGACGCAATTCAACTGTAGTGTTAGGCCTTGGAAATTCGCGAATGGATCTTATCGAGTGTTGGTTTACAACCTTCGCTGTTAATCATAAAGCCGAGGAATTCTATTTCTTGCTTGCCGAACTCGCATTTCTCTACATTGAGTCGTAAATAAAATTTTTTTAATCGCTGTAACACTGTGCGTAAGTGAGCTTCGTGTTCTTCAAGAGACGTTGACGCTATGAGAATGCCGTCGATGAATGCAAACACAAATTCCAGGTCACCTAATGCGCGGAAAATTTGACGCTGAAATGTTTGATTTGACGCTGAAATGTTTGATTTGACGCTGAAATATTTGACGCTCGCGTTTCTAAGACCGTATGTCATAAATTTATATTCGAACAGCCCGAAGGGCATAACGACAGCCGTTTTCGGAATATCTTCCGGTGCCACTGGAATTTGGTTATATGCCCGATGCAGATCTAGCTTAGAGAAAATGACTTTCCCACGCAGGTTGGAGGAGCAGTCGTGCAAATGTAGTACGGGAAATTTATTCGGTACTGTGATCGCATTAAGACGACGGTAATCGCCGCAGATCCTCTATGACCCATTTTTTTTCTGTACCATGTGAATGGGACTTGCCCATGGACTACTGGACGGACGGCATATACCGGTTTCGACTAGCCGTTGAAATTCAGCCTTTGCTGCTTTTAATTTTACCAGACTTAACCGCCTGGGGCGCTCGGCTATCGGCGGACCCGTGGTAATGATGTGATGACGAACATCGCTGCTGCAATTCGGAGTTGTCTGTTCTAAACCGGTGGGGCCAGCAGACCCAGAGCGTCTACTTTTGGAACATTTACGATTTTTGTTTGCCCTGTCTCGCGCCTGAGATCTGCTGGACCGTTCGACCTTAGCCGCGAGGGTGGCCACATCGGCGACCAGACAGTCGATTTTAGCTTTCCAGTCGGACTTTGATTCTGACAATGTAACGGCACACTGCGCAGAGTTACCCACGGTCTCAGCTATTTTATCTGCCATTTTAGCTAGCTTGTCCAAATCCGTGCTTTCGGAAGTCGTAAGAATGCCTCTAATGTGCAGCGATAGGTGTTAAAAAAATACGGTTTTTAAAACGGCGTCGTCATATCGCTTGTCAGTGTTCAAATTGCGGAGTCGACTGAGGATCTGCGACGGTTTCCCTGACGTAAGCACTTGGTCTTTTATTAGTTGTCGCAGTTGACTCTCTGCTGACGCTGAAAAATTTTCAATAATGCGCTGTTTTAATTTGGTGTATGGTTCGTTTTCATCGGGCTCCGCGATGAGATCTTTGCAGCACGCGATGGCTTCGGCGTCCAAAGACATAATCACAATGCGCCTTAGTCTCCTGATCTGTGATTCGTGCGGCCTTGAACGTAGCCTCGACTTGAATGAAACATATTGCCGGATCTTTGATTAGGAACGGTGGAATTTTCAGAACCCTATATGAATCCACGCGTGCGACATTGCTCTGCTGAGGCGCCGCTTGCAGCTGCGCCACCAGCGCCTGCAATTCCTCATAGGTAGGAGGAGGCATGACTGTATGTCTACCGTATCGAAGCTCGCGAACAATCAGTATTTTCTAACGGCTTTAAATACTAACCGCTCACGCGCGCGCTATGTAAAACTTCGATTATCACTTAATGCTAATCTATCAAAAATGGAGAAATCGTTAATTAATGTTCACGCGTTAACCTCGCGGAGAAAACGCGGAGGGTCTACTTTCCTGTTTTGCCGGATTATATGCGCTAAAAACTGACGCACTGCGCACGCAACTTGCCCAACTACAATGGCGGCGACATCGTCCTTCACAGATCACAATGGCGGCAACAACGATGGCATCCTGAACGCCGGCTCCTAGGCTTGCCCGTTCGGTTCCCACAGAGGCGGCACGCTGCGCGCCTGTCGTTGGATATGTCCCTGCGGTGCTTCCGATGGCTACACTTATCTGCCGGCCCCGGCCTCAGCTATGAGGGCCTTGCGACCGTTCACGATATTGATGATGGGCCTCCTTGTCAGCCACGGCGTCGGCGATGAGCCTCATTGTCGACTACGACGTCGGCGATGAGCCTCCTTGCTGGTCAAGACGTCGACGACGTGCACTGCTGCTCGGTTCGAAACCCAGTTCGTTTCGATGTTGCTCGAACGACGGTCAATCACTTCTACCTCTCGATCACGTCGGGGTCACCAATGTGGGAATAAGTGACTCGATTGATGAGTCAAATTCTCAAGACAAGCCCACGCTTGTCGTGTGATGTAATATGAGGTGTAATGATCGACACTTTTCTTGTAACTAATAATGATGAATTTTATTACTTGAGCTCGAATGAATATGACCGTACAGGTTGAGCGCCATAATCTATCTGTCTTCTTATTTTTCTCTGACGCTGCTTATAGGCAATTCGCAACCTACAAAATCCCTAGGCTTTCTACACTCGCTGCGCTAGTGAGGTTGAGAACGTAGTTCCCTACACAATATAAAATGCTTACGCCCTCTAAGTTAATATGATCATGCAGAAAATCAATTCAATCGATTATCGACATTTTTATTCGATTTCCTACATTACCATCTTAGCAGGGACGAAAATATGTTATTAGGCACGGTTCCACAAATGTAAGATTTATTTTATTTTGGAAAATTTTAGAATTGAAACCAAAATAAACTGGAAATGAAGTTAATCTTATATTTGTAGAATCGGGCCTTAGAAATACAGTTGTATTATGTACACATGCAATGTAGTCCGTTTTCCAATATATACCACCAGTACTAAAAATTTGTAATATACATAAAGTACAGATATTTAATTAATATTTATATCAATACAAAGCCTTAGTAGCATTTTTTTTACGTCCAATGCCATTTTAAGTTACGATGATATATTATCAATAAATGAATACGACATTGCACATACATAATATAACTCTTTTGCTCTGTATAATAATGTACATATACGCAATAATGTACCCAAAATATAATAAAAAGAGATGGAATAGCTATGTATGTGCAATTTATATACTGACAATGTTACATCCTAAGTTAAAATGGCATTGGGAACAAAGGAAAAAGTGCTATTACGTTACACATGTATACATGTATTTCAAATACATAGTTGCATCCGAAGATATACCTATGTCACAGCCAGAGTGTTCATTTAGTAAAAATATACTTATTATAACTTGCTATAAGTCAATGTATACCTTCCGCGAGGAACGTGGCCTTGCCGTGGCGCGGAAGCTCCCCCCGGGGTCGTTCCTGCGGTCGGGGCCATCGTCGGTGCACTTTGGTGCGCTGGGGATGGCTTCCCGGCTGCGGTGGGGCCTCGGGGGGTCTAACAACGTTCCGTACGGACTCCTCCGTTAGATAGGAGGAGTCCGTACAACCGGGTCCGGTACCCCAAGGGCACCGCTCTCTTTTACGTAAGGGAGTGGGCCTGGAGGAACTGTCCTTTTCAGGACGGGACCTCAATGTACCGGTAGGGGCTGGCGACCTGACTTCACCGCCCGGCGACCCGGCGCCGATAGGGGGAGGTTTGCTCCCTTCTCGGACGGGGTAGTGGAGGTTCGTCCTCCACGGCCGCTGGCCTCCGTGGGGCCCGCCCCGTCCCTCTTTGGGGGGACGGGGTGGTACCCTCGGCGTCCGGCGGCCGAAGTGTGCGACGGCGGTGCTCCGCCAGGCGTGCTGCCGTGTCCTCCGGTGCTCCGGGTGCACGGCGAGGCACATGCCATGGGATGGGGAGCCCTCAGGGGGAAACCCCATTGCACGAGGGTTCTGACCAGCTCTTCTCAGAGCTAATTTAACGGAAATGGTCCTTCTTAGGGCTACTTATACGAAAAGGTGTCGAGATCTCTATCGGGGAGGTCAAGGAACTTTTCCATTTCACTACCACCACCCCTGATACATTCTTGGAAGAAACGGTTTCGTCCGTGAAGGAGTGCGGCGGTATATCCGGAGTGACATTCCGGAGTGCTTTCTCGCTCTGTCCAGGAGTAACGAAGGAAAACGTAACCCGGCGTGATGGGCCGCTTGTAAAATAGCCCACCAACTCTCCATCATCCTTTATGAACATGTCCCTAAACCTTAATATCCACGACCTGGGTCGGATCCAGGTCACCGGCGCGAGGGGGAGTACTGTCCCGGCTCCCCCCGTGTCGTCATCATACGACGGGCAAACAGCTGCTTGCACCGCAGGGGCGGCTGTGGAAAATGCGTCTGCGAAGCCCACGAGTTCGGGACCGGAACTCGAGACGACGATCACAACGTGCCTTCGTCTGAGAGGCGGAGGTAACGAAGAGGAGGAATTCAACAAGGACTTCCCAGTATTGAGACCCAGAGGGAAGAAAACGAAAGAACTGGCCACGGAGGAAACGAAAAGTTTCTTCAAGAAACCGAGTCCGAGTTCTAGAACGCGTGCTAACACCAGCAGCATCGGGGGATCTAGCAAAGGATCTCTAATAGAGATGGGACGAACTTCCCTGCTATCATCCGACGACGAGTCGGAATCAGGGGAACCTCCTGACAAAATTGTAGGACTGGACAGAGTTCCTCAGGTAAAACTGGACAGAGTAGATTTCAAAAGCGATACGAGGAAAAGGAGTCGGCTGCAGAGTGAAATGCCGGAAAACACCTCTCAAGACATGTCACAGGATACGACTCTGGAAAAGCCCGGAAGCAGCTCTCAGAAGGAGATGTACATCTCTAAAAGGGAACTCATGCGACAGGTAAACGAAGAGGAAGAACGTCGAATTCAGTTGAAACGGGAAGACATTATAAGAGAACTCTCGAATAAGGAACTGTTGAAAAGATCCAAGATCAACCTTGAGAAATACATCGAAGAGGCCGAAGAACAGCCCAGCGAGGAGGTCTCACAGATGGCGGAGAAATGTATGATGGAGGTCATGCGCGTAGCCCAGACCTCTGGCAACTTGAAGGGAACATTCCAAAAGTCCCTCAAGTTGTCTGCAGCAGCTACTCTGGGATGTTTAAAAATTCTGCATACGAGAGCGGAAATGACGAGGGATGAAGCAGCATCTGAAGAAATAGAGCTGTTGAAGAAAGAAATAGCCTCGGTCAAGACGAAACTCAACGGTGAATTGGAACTTGAAAGAGCCAGAACGAGAACTGCAGAGGATAGAGCGGCCAGACTCGAGAGAGAAATTTTCGAATTAAGACGAAATATGGAAAAGAGAAATTACAAGGAGGAAGCGAAAACGGGCCCTGTAAAGGAACTGTACAGCGTAAAGGATGTAATCGATAGAAAAAAGACGCTACGTCCTGCTCCAAAGAAAGTAACACCAAAAGACGACGAAATGGAAATGGAAGCTATGGACTTTAGCGACGAAATGGAGGAAGACGTGGGAGAAAAAGTAATTCTTCCACCACGAGAGGAATGGCCACCCGTCAAGAGACCTGCGATTAAAGGCAAGGTCACCATCCTACAAGATAGGATTCTTTCTAACGACGAAAAACTTCAGGTGATCGATGGACGAATAACCCGAATGAAGAGTAAGGAAAAAGCTGCTGAAAAGAAAGCGCCTGAAAAGAAAGAGAAACTCCTCCCGCCGAAACACAGCGGAACGAGAGACATCAAGGATATTATCAGAGAGATAATAAGAGAAGAAATGGGTACGGCACCTGCTACCGCTACGAGCCATCAAGACAACAGAGACGATCCTAAACAGAGGAGCAGGAAAGATATCTCCAACGTGAAAGATAAACAGGAGGTATGGACTAGAGTTATAGGACGAAGAGAGAAGAAAGTCCAAAAAGAAAGAGCGAGATCGGTATCCAGACCAACAGAGAAAAGGAAAGATAAAGCGAAAGAGGTAAAGATGAAGAAGCCTCCCAAAACGTCTGCAGTGCAAATTCTCGCGGGAGGGAACTACAGTTATGCGGATACTCTTAAATACGCACGAGAGAAAATAAACATAGAGGAAATCGGCATAAAAGAACTACGTTCGAGAAGGTCAAAATCAGGCGCCTTTCTGATCGAAATACCTGGACCGGACAATGTTACGAAGGCGGATGAACTGGCCACAAGACTTCAAGAGGTCTTTACGGATAACCAGGAAATCAAGATAACGAGACCTCTCAAAACAACGGAGTTGAGGTTCTCAAACCTGGACGAGTCGATCACATCAATGGATATTTTAAAGGTAATCTGCAACTCTACGATGTGTAACCCTGCAGACGTGAAAATTGGTTCCATAAGAAAGGCCAGAAATGGAATGGGTTCGGCCTGGATAAAGTGTCCGGTAAAGGTCGCAAACGATCTGGTCAACATGAAAAAGATTCGCATGGGATGGACCACGGCTAAAATTACACTATTGCCAGAAAGAAAGCTTCAATGCTTTAGGTGTTTAGAATTCGGGCACGTCAAGTTCGAATGTAAAAACGAAGCGGATCGAAGCAATTGTTGCTACCGATGTGGTCTACCAGATCATCTGGCCAAAGATTGTCAGAACCCGGCAAAGTGTAAGATCTGTGAAACGACGGGAGCCCCGTCCAACCACCGAATGGGCGGCAGCTCCTGCAATCCCAAAAGAAGAATAAAAGGGGAAAAGACTCTGGCAGCTCCAGCCCCCAAGGAAAAGAATCTGCGTAAGTCAGATACACGCGAAGACACCCACAACGTGGATAAGACAATCAAGAAGAACATCCCCTCCAAATCAAAGGACGATGAGGAAACTCATAAGATGTTGGAGATTACAACGAGTAATAGATTCGCACAAATGGAGATTGAATCCAGTCCCATGGAGATAAGTATGCAAGATCCACAAGATCAGCAAAAGTCTGAATCAGACACCGTACCTTTCGAGTGGGAACCGGAGAACGGGGAACAATCCACGTCGTGGCAAGAGCCCCCGAAGGAAGGAACAAATCAGCAAACGGTAAGCAATGAACACGCTGATACAGTGTAATCTAAACAGAGCCAGAAACGCGCAGGACCTCCTGGCTCAAACCATGATAGAGCACAGGGCGGGATTAGCAATTATATCCGAACCATGGAGGATAATGGAACATTCCTATTGGTCGGGAGACCAGAACGGAGACGTCGCGATATGTTGGAGAAGGAGCGGACATCCACTCCCCCTGACGAAGATTTATTCCGGAAAAGGATTCGTCACGGTCAAATGGGGAGAAATTTTCGTGACCGGAGTATACATCTCTCCGAACGTTCCGATGGTGGATTTTGAGGATTTCCTGAACAACCTCGGAAATCATCTTCAAGGTCATCTCGATAAACCCATAATCGTTGGAGGCGACTTTAATGCCAAATCAGCTCTGTGGGGTGGAAGAGTCACGAACCAACGAGGAAGAGTCCTGGAAGACTGGTCTCTGGCACTCGGACTGCTATGTATGAACGTAGGCTCCGCCAGTACATGCGTAAGATCCAACGGAGAATCGATAGTAGACATTACATGGGCATCTGCCAATATAAGTAATCGAATCTACAAGTGGGAAGTCCTTCAGGAAGAAACATTATCCGATCATCTGTATATAAAAATCCGCTTGGACTCGTACAGAGCTCAGATCAGGGGGAAGGCCATTCGAGAGCAAAGATGGGCCGTCAGGAGACTCAACCAGGATCTCTTCGGGGCCTCTCTCCAATTGAACTATTGGACGGACGGAAACAAACAGCCACAGGAACTGGCCATCGCAGACGTGAACGAGGAGGCGGTCAACGTACAAAACAGGGTCATCAGAGCTTGCGACACAGCTATGCCCCGAGCTAGAGTACAACTAAGGAAAACGGTACATTGGTGGAACGAAGACATAGCGCGACTCAGAGAGGAGGTGAAGAAGGCTCGCAGACTGATTAAAAGAGCCCGTAGAGGAAGACACGTTGACCAGGAAGAAATCGATCTGAGAGTTCGCAATTACAGAGCGATCAGAAAAGATCTTCGGAAGGCCATCCACAAGGCTAAGGAGAGATCGTGGAAAGAACTCCTCGAATCTTTGAACGAGGACCCATGGGGCACGGCGTACCGGTTAGTACTAAACAAATTGAGAAGCTGGACGGTGCCGTACACGCAATCCCTGGAACCGACTTTCCTGGAGGAAGTTCTGCGGACTCTCTTTCCGCCTCCCGAGAATGAAGAGCAATTGTGGAGAGGAGAGGACGCGGAGGTCGGACAATGGACCTCAGAGTTAGACGTCACTCTGGAAGAGATGAAGTCAGCTGTGAGGAGAATGAAACGGAAGAAGGCTGCACCGGGCCCATCGGGAATACCGAGTCAGGCCTGGGGCCTGGCAATGGACTCGCTATATCCGCGTCTGCGCGAGATCTTCTCTACCTGCCTCAAGAATGGTACTTTTCCAGATTTATGGAAGAGAGCAAAACTGGTTTTGCTGAGGAAAGATAGCAAACCGGCAAACGTTCCAGCTGGGTATAGACCAATTTGCCTCCTCGACGAGGAGGCAAAAATATTCGAACGTATCATCGTGACCAGACTCGAGAGGTTTCTGGAAATTCCTATGGGTGGCTCGCGACTGAACACGGGACAATATGGTTTCAGAAAAAACAGAAGCACCACGGACGCGATTTTCGAGGTTCGTGGTTTCGTGGAGGAATACATCGACTCTACGGGAGGGGTTATGATCGGGGTGTCGATTGATATATCGAACGCATTCAACTCCCTCCCGTGGGAGGGTATAGACAGAGCCATGAGGAACATCAAAGTGCCCGGCTATCTGAGACGAATCCTGAGATCATATCTGTCCAACAGATATCTGACGTACACCGATAACGAGGGCGAGACTCGTACGAGAAAGATAGAAAGAGGAGTCCCTCAGGGATCCGTTTTGGGTCCTTACTTATGGATCCTAGGTTACAACGAGGTCCTGCGAAACGCGGATCTCCCTGAGAACTGTAAGTTGGTCGCCTACGCTGACGATACGTTCGTTCTAGCTGGCGGACAAAACTGGACGGAGGCTCTCTTAAGGGCCAACGAAGCGGTAGACAACGTATCCCAATGTATAAAAGACATGGGACTGTCGATATCCGCCCAAAAATCAGAGGCGATATACTTCTACGGGAAGAAAGGACGCAGATTGCCCACCAACTACACGGTCAGAGTGGAAGACTCGGACGTACAAATCAAGGACAACTTGAAGTACCTCGGTGTCACGATAGACTGTCGCTGGAATTTTGAAAAGCACTTCGAAGTCATCGGCGTAAAACTCAGGAAGGCTGTCGACAGTCTGACTAGAGTCCTCCCAAACATCGGAGGTCCCAGTACCAGAGTGAGGAAACTGTACGCAACCGTGGTCGAGTCCATCGCACTCTACGCCGCACCCGTATGGATTGACAAAGTTCAGGAAAATAAGAAGATCCTGAAGACTCTGAACCAGGTCCAGAGGAGGATAGCCTGTCGTACCATCAAGGGCTACCGTACGATCAGCCACGCGACCGCTACTATGCTAGCGGGAACTCCGCCTTTTATAATCAAGGCGGACACGTACGCGGAGATCCACGAGGCTGTAAAGGATATGAAATCGGGCGGCATCAGGGAGATCCCAACGACATCCATGAATCTCATACGAAAACGCGCGATGGCAAGGATGTACCGCAAATGGACCGAATGGACCAGTAGCCCGGGACAAACCGGAGGAGAGGTGGGACTCGCTCTCCGTCCACAACTGAAAGAATGGACGGAAGCCAAGGTAGGATTATCCTATCACCTGACTCAACTTCTCACGGGCCACGGATGTCACGGAAAATATCTGAGTCGGATACAGAAAGAGTCAACCGCTAAATGTTGGCACTGCTCCGCGAGATTGGACACGGCTGCTCATACAATCGTAGACTGCCCCGCATGGGACAACTATAGGAAGGAACTGACGGACAGGATAGGAGACGACCTATCCTATCCGGCGATTATAGCAGCTCTCATTCACTCGAAGAAGAGGGAGGCAGTACTCTCGTTTAGTAGTAAAGTAATGAGAATGAAGGAGGAAGCGGAAAGAACAAGAGAGAGAACACCCGACGGAGTTCGGGACGGGCAACCGGGAAGTAGTAACAGCGGAGGACGGAGAAGGGGACAACAACAACAACAAACCCCCTGACCCTAACTCCGTTCCGGGGTAAATCACCTGAATGCACGGGATTAAACGGGTACTTAAACCGATCACGAGAAACGGCAAACGAGCTCTCTCTCCGGTATTATCTAGGAGGAGAGCTCGCGCTAGGGAATTTCTTTTGAGGAAAGGGAAAAATGCTCCCTATCGGTACTTTTGAACCGACCTCAACGGACAAGGGATAAGTTTCCGGGG
>JAANIC010002096.1:279538-303580 GCA_017607545.1 Acromyrmex charruanus
CCCTTCCCCCCCAAAAAAAAAAAAAAAAAAAAAAAAAAAAAAGTCAATGTATACATTGGCCAATAAGTATATACATTTACTAAAACACTTTGAATATGATATACAACGTATAGCATCGTATGAAAATTATGCATATGATTATTATGCATACTATTGTCGTGTAATGTATGTTGTATATATGTATAGTACATATATATGTATAACATATATATTATAACATATATATTAGATGTACAACTTTGCTTCCGCCGTTTTTTTTCCGAAATTCGAGGCTTTATTGTAAAAAACTGGTTATACATTTATGATTCAAAGTTGTCCATCGCTGGCCACTATTTTTTCCCATCTTTCGGACAGCGTACGAATTCCGCGTCGAAAAAACTGGTCATCTTTTGAGACGATCCACGAATCGATCCAATTTTTTACTTCTTCATAAGATCGGAAGTGCTGATCAGCCAGGCCGTGTGCCATTGATCGAAACAAGTGATAGTCAGAGGGAGCAACGTCTGGAGAATACGGCGGGTGGGATAGGACTTCCCATTTCAACGTTTCCAAGTATGTCTTGACCACTTTCGCAACATGGGGTCGAGCATTGTCATGCTGCAAAATCACTTTATCGTGTCTCTCGTTGTATTGCCGTTTGTCTTTCAATGCTCGGCTCAAACGCATCAATTACGTTCGATACTGATCGCCTGTGATTGTTTCAGTACAAGGATTTATTTATTTTATTTCGGTTTTAACAGCTCATAATACACTACGCCGAGGTCCCACCAAATACAGAGCATGACCTTAGAGCCATGAATATTCGGTTTGGCCGTCGACGTGGAAGCATGGCCGGGAACTCCCCATGATTTTCTGCGCTTATCGTAATGAACCTATTTTTCGTCCCCAGTCACAATGCGATGCAGAAATCCTTTCCGTTTTTGCCTTTCAAGAAGCTGTTCACAAGCAAACAAACGCCGTTCTCTCGGCTTCATCTCGTACGGCACCCAATTTCCTTGCTTCTGAATCATTCCCATGACTTTGAGGCATTTTGAAATGGTTTGTTGAGTCACTCCCAATGATCGTGCCAATTCTTCTTGATTTTGACATGAGTCTTGATCAAGTAATGCCTCCAATTCTACATCTTCGAAAACCTTCTCTCTTCCACCGCTATGCCGGTCTTCGACGTCAAAAATCACCGTTCTTGAAGCGTTGAAACCACTCACGACACGTTCTTTCACTAATAGCGGCCTCACCATAAGTATTTGAGAGCATTCGATGAGTCTCAGCCGCAGATTTTTTCATATTGAAGCAGAAAATTAAAACCTCCCGCAAATGACGAGAATTTGGCTCGAAAATTGACATTTTCAATCAAGAATAACTTTATGATGCAAACACAAATCGACTAATGTTTCTATGGGGTTATGTTGACAGATGCCTAAGTTTATTGTATGACGTCTATGATCTATTTATTTCGACCACCACTTACAGCTAAAGCAAAACATCTATAAGAAAACAGCGGAAGCAAAGTTGTACACCTTAATTAATCTTATGTAGGATGTCCAAAAAGACCCTGGATTTAGGAGCTGAACATAAAGGTGACTACAACTAATCGTGAAGAAATGTGAATTGTACTTGTATTGGCATATATAGTACACTAAAATATAATGCGTTGACCTATGACTATGATTCACGTTCTACGACTCAATTACGGCCATTCTTGTGCTATAAGACCCCATAACATTTTTGGAAAAAAATGCTTCAGATAAAAGTTGTAAGGTTTTGAAGAAGCTATTTACTGATATTCAGTTTTTTTTTCTTCATTAGTTTCTTTGTTTCGGTCGTGTCAAGCAATCAGCTTTTGATTCCATCATAACAATGCATCTATTCACATTTCTTTAATTGAGGGGCAAAATTCTACAAATTGGTACCGCAATCGTATTTCACCAAATTTGATAATCGAAAAGCCTCTTCCAGTAAATTAAAAATAGCCCACGATGAACGCCTCTGATATTTGTCTATAACTAACCAAAGCACAATTTACGGCTGTGACATTTTGTTATAGCTAGCCAGATCACAATTAACGCCTCTGGCAGTAAATTAAAAATAGTCAGTCCACGAACGCCTCTGACATTGGATTAATTAGGCAAAGCACAATTTATTGTTATAACATTTAACCATATTACTTGTATGATAAATAAAATGATATTTTAACGTATGACATAAAGATACTAACCTTTCTCATTCTGGCTTTATAGGGCTTCCAACAAGAAACACATATCACAGTAACCTTTTAACCAATTTTGGCTTTATAGAGAGCTTTCCAACAAGAGACATAGTGAGACACGGTATGACACGGTGCATCATTATAGTCTTGTTGTTCGCCACAACAAGAATGAGATAATCACTATGTTGTACTGAGTGAGTCGCTTGTTAGAAAGCACCCATAACCTTTTCTTATCAAAGGCAAACAATTTTCTGCTACTATATTTTTTCTATTTTGTGGACACAAAACTATATAAATATATATATATAGTTTATTCTCGCGCATGAGTCCACGATTATCATGCCAGCCCTCTAAGGACTGCGTCGCGGTACTCGCGGTTCGCGAGCGCTTGCGAGAAAGTATATATATATATATATATATATATATATATATACCTATATATATATATATATGTGGCGGCTACGAGCGCCAATACAACGCCTAACCGGCGTATACACAACAAGCGCGCTAAGAGCAACTTTCTCGCAAGCGCTCGCGAGTACCGCGACGCAGCCTCTAGAGGGCTGGCATGATAATCGCGGACTCGTGCGCGAGAATAACTCGGCGACCCATATAAGGCCCGCGGAACAGAGAAGCGACACCGCATGACTCACAATCCATCCGAGAGGAGATTTACATGAGCAGTAACTACGCTAAGCTCCAGCAGCTGACCAGGCCAGCTAAGGTGCTCATCAAGGCGAGCAGAGGTAAGGGGCACCAGAAAGGGGCAGCAGCCCAGCAGCCGCGGCAACTCCGAGAACAGCAGTAGCAGAGGAGGCGCCGCAGGGACCAACAGCAGTCCAAGTGGAGCTGCCAAGGTCAACATCAACCGGCTCGACCACCTCGGCCACCAGCAAGAGCGGACACCACGAGATCCACTGTCGAGGAGGCGACAGCGGAGACACAAACCAGCGAGGCGGATTAGAGGATGCCACCGCCGATAGACCCACGGGAGCAGTCCCCGCATACGCCGCCAAGAACACCGTCGGCGCTGCGGAAATGTGTCTTCCTCGCACTGGTAGACAAGAACAACAACCAGCTATTATCGCTGCTGAAGTGTACGCATATCACACCTACCATCAGCTACCGCGAACGCGTCTCTCGTTGATGCGAACCAAATGCTCTTTTCTGGGCCACACATGTACGCCGCCTGTGACGAGGCATTGTAAATAATTGTAAATACACTTTGTACATATCACACAATCTGCGCAGCCTCTTTCTTTTTTATACCGATTCCCGAGCCGTTGTACTAAAGCACGCGAGCAGTAGAGACCAACAGCGACGGCCGACTGCCAAAGCGATAGAAATACCCGTCATAAACTAATGATCCCGACAACTACATAACAACTGATACAATGATCACAACGGAAGGAGATACATCGATAATAATCGAGGAAGACCCACAGGCGAATAATACGGATTCCCCCGTTCTGGCCAGAGGAACTCGAGCTATGGTTCGCGCAGATAGAAGACCAATTCGAATTATACAAGGTGACGAGCGACCATGAGAAATACATCCATGCTCTTTCGAAGAGCCGAGACAAGCACGAGAAGTCAAGGACATCATCATCAACCCCTCTAGCAATAAGAAGTACGAAACCTTGAAGAAGGCGCTCATACAGCGATTGATAGACTCGCAGGAACACCGAATACGTCAATTTCTAGAGATAGAAGAGATGGAAAACAGGAAACCGTCACAGTTCCTACGACATCTAGTTACCTTGGCATGACAATATCAGAGAGGCTATTACGCACCTTATGGCTGGGACGTCTATCCGCCCAGACACAGGCAATATTAGCCACCCGGGGCGAAGACAACCTCAACAGTGTTGCAGAATAGGCCAATAAAATCCACGATATCGGAAATAAAGCCACAGGCTAAGCCTACTGGCTACGACAGGACAACTAACATCAACAAATGGAAAAAGGAGGATTCAGAAAGTTTCGAAGAGTTGCGAAAACAAGTAGCCTTAACAGCCCAAGTAGAGAAGATGGCCAGAGGCTGGAACGGCTAAGCAAGAAGTAGATCCTGGAGTAGATCCAGAGGCAGAAAGCAACATTCCATGTGCTACTACCATAGACGCTTCAGAGCGGAAGCCCTCAAATGCGAACAACCAGACAAGTTCGCAATCAAAGGCAAGGACAAAGCGGAAAACAGCAAGGGCGCTCAATGATGGCAATCGTTGATGATAGTCCATGATTATGCCGCCTATACGTTACAGACAAAGTAACAGGCCAGAAATTTCTGGTAGACACAGGATCGGACGTCAGCATAGTACCAGCATCAGGCGCAAGAAACAGCAAGAGACCAATTCCTTACCAGCTATGCCGCCAACAGTACGCTGATAAACACCTACGGGACAGTAACACTGCAACCGGAACTCGGACTCCGATGAGCATTTCCGTGGAGGTTCGTAATAGCCGACACCACATAACCAATACTAAGAGCAGACTTCCTAGCACTATAATCTCTTACCCGATATGCGAAGGAAGAGATTGATTGACGACAGGCTTGAAGGTAAAGGGAATGGCAAGCATCACGACGACGCTATCGATAAAGACAGTAGCCATTCTGTCAGAGTACCACGCCATCCTAGCAGGATATCCAGGAATAACGAGGATCACTGGACAACAACGTGAGGCTAAACACGAGACAGTACACTACATACAGACAACACCAAGTCCACCGAAAGCAGGCAGACCTCGAAGATTAGCACCAGACAAGTTAAAAGCGGCCAAAACAGAATTCGAGCTAATGCTACGAGAGGGAATCATCCAAGCATCGAGAAGCCCATGGTCATCTCCATTACACATGGTACCGCAAAAAAAACGAAGAGCGACCATGGGGCGACTATAGGAGACTTAATGCGAGAACAGTACCAGATCGATATCTAATCCCGCATCTGAAAAACTTCGCGCAAACGCTATACGGAAAGATGACTTCTCTACGTTAGACCTGATCCGAGCGTACAACCAAATCCGATACATCCGCCGGACATATCAAAAACAGCAATCACGACACCATTTGGCATGTTCGAGTTCAAATACATGCCATTCGGACTTCGGAATGCCGCACAAACGTTCCAGAGGTTCATCAACAGAGTATTACAAGACCTGGATTACGCGTATATAAACGACATCTTAATAGCATCAAACATATCCGAAGAACATAAATGACACCTACACGAAGTGTTTGCACGACTGGACAAACACGGAATACGTATCAACTCAGCCAAGTATGTCCTAGGAGAAGAACAAATAAAATTTCTAGGATACGTAATCTCAGCCAAAGGCACAAGATCTCAACAAAAAGTAGAAGCGATAAAAAATTTCTCAAGGCCAATCACAATCAAACAACTACGGCAATTCTTGGGCATGATAAACTTTTACAGAAGATTCATACCAGGAACAGCGCAAACTCAGCTTGCCTTGAACAGCGTACTCAAAAGCAAGAAGAAAAAAGGGAAAACTCCAGTCGAATGGACTCCCGAGCGCGAGAACGCCTTCGTCAAAATCAAGGAAAGCCTAGTGCAAGCCACGTTACTGGCACACACGGACGCAATAGTAGTAACAGATGCGTCAAATACGACATCGGAGCAGTATTACAGCAGCAGATCAAATAAGACACTGGCAACTACTAGCATTTCTGAGCAAAAAATTAAGCGACGCGCAAACAAAATACAGCCCATACAGAGAACTCCTGGCGATATACGTAGCAGTGAGACTTGTGCTGACGACAAATGCTGGAAGGACGCCAATTCAGCATCTTGAACCATTGGTCAATAATCCAGATCATTGGTCTTCGCATTTAACCAGGATCCACTGCGCAGTTCACTGCGACAAGCACGCCACCTGGAATTTATCAGCCAATTCACAACAAACATATGGCACATAGCAGGCAGCGACAATGTCGTAGCAGACGCCTTATCCCGAATCGAAGGTATCTACAATAAAAAGGGATAAACTTCGAGGAACTGGCGCAAACACAAAAAGAAGATGCCGAACTAAAACCATACATAAGGCACATAAGGACTTCAGTTGGAAAAAGTACTCATTAATCTCACTTCTCATCGTATTGTTGTAGCGAATAGTTAGCAAGAACTCTTCATCCTCCTTGCCCTTCGCATCTTAAGAACATAAAATTTCACGCTTCAAATACCGCTCTATATCATGCAATTTGTACGATCCTTCGGGAATGACAATTTCCTCGTTGCCATAGTAAAACTTGTTGTTTGTTAAATTTACATTGCTAGAGTATAGTATGTTTCAAAGTCCGTCAGACCGAGCTCGTAATCGCCGTCATCCAAATCTATCATTGAAAAATAGGTGAGAACGCTGTTCTTGCCAACGTAAACGTCAGCGACATGTTTCAAACGAGCACTAAATTAAACAGCACAATGTCGATCCTTAAATTGTTTGTCAACCGTTCATAGAAACTGTAGACAATTGCTATCCGCAATTGTTTTGACTGTAACATTGATGAGGTGTGCGATTGTACTCGATTATACTGTTTGCCAGATACCATTCAAATTCCTTCGGCGGTCGAAGATTGCTAAAACTGTCAAAGTACATGACGCGATTCCCTTTTTTAGCATACGCTACCCAATGCGTACCAGGTCCCTCGGCATTGTCCAGATTTACGATCACTCTCGTTTTGACGTACTCTTTCGAGCGATAATGTAGTACGCATAAAGATGGCTCTAAAATATGGAATGCGATTTGCAAGTTGTTGCAATTGCACATCGATAGTTATCCCTTCTACATTTTTAACATTTCATCGACATTTTTTTTTCTATGCGCGATAGCTTGTCCGCGCTTGTAGGAAGAGAGATAAACACCGCGGCCTTCCATGGCGCGATTATGACATTGCAGTTCTTCCAACTGACGCTGCGCCGCTGTGTTATCGTTTACTGTCTTGACAACTCCCGCCGCGCCACCGACCAATGATCTGAGAATGTCGAACAGCGGTAGAACTGACAGGACGCCATCGCTTTTCGCTGTCAGAAGTATCCGCTTGCTCTTCTTCTTCTTTCTTGTTTTCAAACCTATACCAATCTTCGTTTTGGCCTTCATAGCTGCCCAAACTGCTGTGCGGCTCTCTCTCTGAGAGTTGAATCACTCGTGGTAATACGTTTTCGCGACTTCTCGGTGAGTATATTGTCAGCCGCATGTCGTTTAGAGAGATCGTTGCTGTGCAAATACGTTATGTTGTACTCGCGATACGCAGTAATGAATTAATTCTTTGATCACCTCTAGTCAATCGCTTCTCCAATCGCGTTCCCAGACTGCAAAATTGATATCTTAGAAAATGTAATTCGAAAGAAAGTCTGTTTATGCACGATTTAACAAGCTTCTCAACGACATTCGCTACAATTTTTATCAAAGGCGCCGGATCATCGATATGTGTTTGATGACTTGGTAAATTGTAATGCTTCAGGCATCGACGGTATCGTTGTACCTCCGAATCTGCTCGTATATATTCAAGTAATTTGTCTCACAACAGATCTATGCAATTTTCAAACTCTCGCAGCAGTACAATTTTCAATATGTATTCCAATTCTTTTGAGGTTAAACTATGCAGATCATCCGACACAACAAAAAACATTTTGATTACTAATCGATTTCGCTCTACGTAACTCTATAAATAGGCCCGCTCGTGATATCGTTTTCAGTATTTTGTGGAACGAGAAAATTTCAGTATTTTGCGGTTCGTGCCGCCAGCCGCGGGCGATCAAAGTGACGAAACTTGATGGCAAAGCGCAAACCGATAAAGAGACGCGCAAGCATGGCGACATGTTACCTGCATCTATACGTACTGTCATTTCCGGACCGTCAAATTGTGGCAAGACGAACGTGTTAATAAGCCTGTTGGAAAATTCGTACGGCATACAATTCAGAATACGAGAACATATATGTGTACTCGAAATCGCAACAATTGAAATATCGATACCTGACGAATTTGTTAGCATCCGATCGAGGAAATTGGTTATTTTACATTCTCCAATAACAGCAACGTCATTCCACCGAGCAAGACGCTTCCGAATTCCATCTTTATCTTTAATCTTTAATCTTTATAACGTGGCATGCGACAAACAAGACGCGATAAGAGAGTACTTTGCAATGGGACGACACGCGGACGTCGACTGCTTCTATCTCTATCAGACATACGCAAAGCATTTATACGCGTACTTATATACGACAATGCAAATCTGTTCATCCTGTTCAAACAGGATAGTACCAATCTGAAACGTGTGTACAACGATCACATGAATCCCGATATGTCCTATAAGGATTTCTATGATTTATATCGTAAATTTTGGCAGCAAAAGTATGTATATGTTCTAGTGATTGACAAGGACAGTGCGTTTACCGATGGGCGATACAGAAAAGGATTTAATGACTTTGCAATACCGTGATCAGTTGACCTCGATACATGGACAATAACAAAAATTATGAAAAGATAGCTAAGGAGATTGCGAAAACAAGCGATTCGATTTGCAAAAAGTACTGCGCTTTAAAAACTGGTAAAATGGAGGAGAATTCAATATTGCATTGAAGAAATACTTCAAACCTATTATCGACCCGCTGAACAGGTTGTTGAAAACACTATTGAATCCTCCAAGGATCCTATTATGACTGAAACATTCTTTTCGGAAGAAGATGAGGAACCAAAATCCAAAAGAAAACGATCGAATGCTTTGTAAGTATTAGTACAATCCTAAACAGGTTTCCATACCTGTGAAATCAATGTAGAGTCAATCGAAAACCGTACCACCCACTTTGAACGAAGTGTCTGAAATAATACAACCGCGCGATTTATCGTATGACCACGCTCCCATCGTCGAAGAAATTTCCGAGGTTGCCGATGAACCGCTTGCAACATCTATTCGACACATGCTTCAAATATCCAAGGGGCAAGAAAAACTGCAAGCAAACTATGCAAAATACGAAAGTATCTGTATGGATGATGACGTACAGACCTACAGGAGCATTCTGCTGACAACAAATGCTCACCAGCGCGGTCATAGCCCGAATAATCAAGTGGGTAGTAAGAGATACAAATACAAGAACATAATACGTAGGCAGCTGGAAAAGTTTCTGCAAACAATATGAAAAAAAACATGTAAAATTCGGGGGCTTTATTGTTTTTCGAAGTATTCGCCTTTAAGATCGATACATTTTTGTGTACGCTCGAACCAATTTTCGACTCTGAGGCTGTAACCTTAGAAATCAGTGTACGAAATGTTTCAACAGCTGCTTCAGGCGACTCAAATTGTTCACCACGCATCTTCTTTTTAATGTTTGGGAACAAAAAGAAGTCATTAGGTGATAAATCAGGTGAATATGGGGACAATGAGTCATCAATTCGACATTTTTAATGGATAAAAAATCAACGATTTGATGTGCTGTATGACAGCTGACGTTGTCATGATGAAGGATGATGCGATTTCGGTTTGTTCTACGCAATTCATTTATGACTTCTGACAAATAAATTGTTGTATACCAATCAGTATTTACAGTCCTTCGATCCTCTAAAGCCACGATTGCCACATGTCCGGTATAACTGAAGAAACAAGCAATCATTTGCTTGGCAGCACTGCGTGAACTTTTGTTGGTTTCGGTTCATTTTGAAATACCTAAACAGTGGATTGTTTACTTTCGGGCTCATACGAATAGATCCATGTTTCGTTCCCAGTAAGATGTTGTAGACCAAATTTGGCCGATCTCGGTTAAATTTTTTGAGCATTTCTTTGCTCTGTTTAACACGAACCTGTTTTTGAGCTTCGGTCAAATTGTGGGATCCAACTGCAAAGTTTCCGTACGCTCAAGTAATCATGCAAAATCGTATGTATTGCTTTCATGTCAATGCCTAAGGATGAATCTCGCGGTATGTCATATGCCGGTCTCGCTCAATCATTTCACGCACAGCATCAACATTAGTGGCAACAACAGACGTGGATGGATGACCTTCACGGAATTCGTCACAAAGAAAGATCACATCCACGCTGGAATTCGGCAAACCAATTATAGACAGTCCTATTGGATGGTGCTTCATCCCCAAAAGCCAAATGAAGTCGATCGATGCATTATTTCGGAGTTAGATTACATTTGTAATCGTAAAAATCATTGCCCAAAAATTTCATTTTCTCACAAAATAACTTCTTTTAAAATACTATGCAAACAAAACTAGTTGGCTTGGGTACAAATTGTCAACTGAATTATAGGTTAAAAACGTCTAATTTTACGGATATGATAGTAGCAGAACGTTGGCGCCACTGGAAGTATTAGATTGCAGAAACTTTTCCAGCAGCCTACGTAGCACCATTGGAGTCGGGTAAAAAAGTTGGAACAGGAACAAAAGAGTGGATTTACCGTGTACGATGATACTAAACGATAACAAGATAATCCATCAACTATATCCATTGGGATCCCAACGAAATTGTGGATCGTCTACGATTGCTCGAGGCCTCGCCCCAATTGGGTTACAATAATCACGACAATGTGATTCTGTCGATTATCGAAGAGCTTCGCGAAGCCGGTCTGATTATAAATTAATCTCACTCTACACATGTCGTTCAGTTGATATCGCAATGCCGATCAACAAGTTTGGACTATCGCTTGGAGGAGGAAGCGAATCGCACTATTAGTGGTGTGGATTGCTCAGAAATTATGTGCGTGATAACGCTCTTTGCATAGTCACAGCTGACTTTGACGCAAAATTGCGCAAAATTCGACGAGTAGCGCTACCGGTGGATGATACTGACGCAGCAAACAACCGATACGTGCAGCAGAGTGTTCAAGATTTGAAAGACCGTCTGAATGAAATCAAGAGGAAGATTGCAGCCTTACAAAATAATGTGCAGGTTACGCTAAACGAACTTGAAAAGATGTTTCGAGAAATGCATCGTGCCGAATAATTATCCGCAAAATCTGAGAAACGTTTGGTTGATGAATTGCACGCTCCGGCGAGAAGAAATTTTCCGCGAAGACATATCACAGTACACGGATACGATGACCTATGGCAGGCAAATGTGGTCGAGGTGCGCCCATTTACGTGATTCAACAGAGGTTACCACTACATTCTTCCGTTATCGACGTGCTGAGTAAGCACGCATGAGTCGAACCGCTCAAAGCTAAGAACGAGAACGATGTGACGAAGGCGATCGCAAAGATAATTCGAGACGATGGAAAATGTCTCTGAAAATCCGAAAAATTTGCATACTGACAGAGGAAAGGAATTTCACAACTCGGACGTGTAGAAACTCGTGAAGAAGCACAATATCAACCATTATTCTACGTATGAACGCCTCGGTCGTCGAACGATTCAATCGTATGTTGAAGAACGACATGTGGAAACAATTTACGCACAATGGAAATTACAAATAGTTTGACATCCTGTCGCGTCTCGTATCAACGCGCGCAAGCATCGAACTATTGATATGCGTCCCGTTGACGTTACCCCCGCGATCGCCGACAGGCTCTTAATCATGGTTTACAATCGCGTAAAGATTGTAGCACCCGCGCGAGACAAAATGAGTGATTCGGTACGCGTGAGCAAATTCAAGACAGTCTTTGATAAAAATTATACGCCGAATTGGAGCACGGAGGTGTTTAAAATTAAAAGTGCATCAAACTAATCCAGTGACGTATCTTTTGGAAGATTCTCGCGGAGAGCCTATTGCTGGAAGATTCTACGAATACGAACATTGCACAGCATCGCTAACCCCGAGTGCATCTCGTTGAAAAGGTATTGCGAAAGAGGGGGAACGAGGTTTACGTGAAATGGTTGAGATTTGACAATTCGCACAATTCGTGGATACATAAAGACAATGTGTTGTAAAACTTATATTTATTATAAAAATATAAATACATATTAAACATATTATAAATATCATATACATATTGTATTTACATATTATACATATTATACATATTATATACATATTAAACACACTATAAAATACAAATGTGTTTTGTTTACATCGGTAATGCCCCCATGGCAACGTGTCGACAGAATCTGGCACGATATACCACTTATCGTCGTGCAGATTTAGAGCGATTTTTGCTTCTGATATCGTGTATACCTCGTGCAATTTGGATCTTATGCACGAATGTCTGTGCGTCATTTCGATTGCGTCATTCAAGCATCACGTGTAATCCTCAAACGTTATAGATCTCGATACAACGTTACTCTTGACGCCCTTTGTCTTCTTCGTATCCTTCTTTCCTTCTACACGCAAGGCATACATTTTCGCTCTAAGCCCAACGAATTCGGTCACGATGGTACCGTTTTTCTCGTCTTTCATAAGGCCAGGAATTTTTTTATTTGAAAGCGGGATGTCGTACGCGTTATCGTTCGAGTAATCGCTCGTATCAAATCTACTTATATCGCGTTTCATGATATCGTAGATATCGTCACATTTTATATGATATATGAGGCTATCAGTATCGGTATACATAATTTTGCATTTTTCGCGAAACAACGGTGCTATGTACTCATGATGAAATTCATACAAACACGTATCTTGGATATTTCGAGGATGCACATACTCACGTATATCAGTTTGTCAAACTTCATCTCGAGCTTACGCAGTTCTATCGCGATCAGATTCTCCGAAAAGACGCTACGGCTGGAAATTTGATTTCGATTATTGCCTCAACACTGTATCTGCCTTCCTATTCTGTTAATAATTTTACGTCGACGTGACCGCGTACGTTCTTTATGGTTTTGCCAAATACCGCGTTATTCATAAGTTTGTATAAATTTTTTTTTAAATCATTTTTGGTCAAAGTTCTAAATTTTGTGTTTAGTTCTATATAATCGCGTAGTCATGGAGATTGCGCGAATTGCACTATAAATGAACCTTTGTGATACGGAGACTGTAACAAGTACACTGCTGCAAGTTACGATAATGTATAACGTAACACTGTTTATCGCATAACATTGCGAGGAGCTTATCATCGAGCTTGCCGAGTGATTTTTTGCGCGTCGGACAGAATGGTAGGTCAGTGTGCGCGTTATGAAGATTGCGGGTACTCTGCATCAACCTCGAGAATATAGCTTGTTGCCGGCAAAGTCAAAATTTTGTACGTCGATCGAAAATTGGCGTAAGGCAATGGTTCACACATTGCTCAGCCGTACGAATTGTTGACGTCATAATACATCAAGTACGATGATGATTTCGATGGATCGTACGACGGCATGTATTTGTTGTTTGCTCGCGCTGTTCGAACATTGACTCAAACCATCACGTATATCGCGCTCGATAAACATGACCATATCAAATCTTACGCCAATATGTTTTAACATGGCGTCCCACATGAAGCCCGGTAAAGTGTAATAATACGCGGGGCGAGCCCATAACTCGCGACGCAACTGTTGCGGAAATTTTCAAAGACGACGGCCAACAATACGTCCGTTTTCAGATATAAGTCGCTATATTCACCAAGTATCCGGATGGAGAACTGTTGCCACACGTTGATGGAGTACGCGTAAGCGTTCTCAGATACCGTGTTGTCTATCAATGAACTGTGAAACGACTAGCGAGGCAGTAAACACAGCTCATCTAACTTTTCGATACAGTCAATGTACTCGTACAGAAAGACACCCTTTCGTGTCAAAAGATTAAAATTTTCTTCTGATAAATTGTAAAATTCGTATTGCAGTATCTGTAGCTTGTCTTTATTGAGAAAAAAACGCCAAAATGAGAAATCTATATGAATCTATAAACCGTAATTTTACACAATTTTTTTTATCAATTTTACTATCGACATGTTTAAATAAACGAGATATATTTTTCTTTAGTTATCGCTAAAAGATCAACACGGCCTTCGTACGCGATGGCTATTTCCTTGATGATGAAATGCGCGTCGTAGCCTTATAAATTATGGAAAACTACAGATATGCAATGCGAATCCCTATAATTTAGATTATAATTTGAGAGCGCGGGGCCTCTGTATCGTCCAGTTAAGTGGCAGTGATTGCGTACCCGCGTATCATCTGATGTAAACGGTTTCTCGCACATGTTGCAGTGCGTGGCGCTGTTAAACTTTTGTCAATCGTCTTGCCTGAAATCCGCCATGGGTACATTAGCTGAAATTATAGACTGTACACTATGCACCAAATTTCTGAATTCTTCCGCGAACCACGCTATACAATCCTTATCACGGCGGAAACAATAGTCCGACAGTGAGCTATCGTAAGAGCAGTGCACGTAGTATCTGATACTAAACACGTTATGATGATGATACGTGTACGCAGTTGATTCAGGATTCCTATCTGTTTTCTTCAATGCACACTCCAGGCGTAAACGACGAACGGGACGCGTTCCTTCCTGCAGTGATTGTCGAAATTCAGCCCTTTGTTGTCCTCGCTCGGTAGTCTGATCGCGCAATCATTCAGTTTTCCACAGTCTTCGCTGTGGATCTCCAATTTAGCGCTCGAGCTGAAGTAGTAGAGGCATCTAAAAAACCCGCGCATTTATTATTATTATTATTATTGTTGTTGTTGTTATTATTGTTATTGTTGTTGTTGTTGTTGTTGTTGTTGTTGTTGTTGTTGTTGTTGTTGTTGTTGTTGTTGTTGTTGTTGTTGTTGTTGTTGTTACGTACCTATCGCAGAAATATTTCCTATGTTTTTTTTTGGTAAGTTGTGAGCTGACAAATCATGATAGGTTCTTGATGAGCGCAAAGTGTCCCGCGTTGTCATCTTCCACGTACAAGTTTACGTGTTTGATCCTCTTTCGGTCGGCGAGTCGTATCGGCATAATCCCCTTTTCATTGATGTAGACGTTGATGGAAATGTCATTCAAAGTTTCAAATTTCTTAATTTGACTCAACGTCATTGGAAATTCGATACCCGCGAGATTTAGAACTGATATATAATGCGGATACGAGGATTTTCGATGTGCATTTCCTTGAACCGGATGTAGAGCGGCAACAACAGACCACGCATTGTTCGCGATTTGCACGTTGATATTATCGCTCTCTTTAACATAATTTCTCGCGGGAGTTTGATATCACATCACGCGCAGAGGATTGCTTGTTCGCATTCACCGTTAAATTTAGTATACGCGACAATGCCCATCCGCTTTCCCTGAAACTCTTCTAGCAATGATAAGGTAGGCTCGATGACGCGCGACATGTACCACTCGTGCAAATCAGTGCATTGACATAGTTCCGGGTGGTGATACTTTTGTTTGCGCGTTTATCACCCGCCACGAATTCGCCATTAAAAACAGTGTTTATTTTTATAGAGTCATATCGTTGCATTACACTATGAACATGCTCAAGTCAACAATTTCGCTCGCGTCTTCGAGAAATTGACGAGGCTCGATATGTTTAGAGTTTATCACCGCGCCCGTCAAAATACGACTTTCGAACGCCGTTTCGATGACGCACCAACGAAGTCCGTATCCGGCGCTCACATGCACAAATCTTCCACAGATGCCTTCAGACTCTCGATCTGCGTGATATATGCAATCAGTGATCGATTGATAATCGCGGGCGTTTGAAACGGCTCTGCTCTTCCAATGATTCTATAAATTCATCACATCGCTGTTCATCACGCCCTGTACTCATCTATAGTAAACAAGGTAGCTTGCTCAATCAAATCGCGCTCCATGTTGCCACTTATGTTGTCGAATTGACTAATAACGTTATTTTACTAAATCTTGTTATTTTTATATCATTATGTGCTCTATTTTTATTAATGATATCATCACCTAGACATCTCATGCTCTTGAAAAAATCTTAAATTACGTTAACAAAGCAGCTATAATTTGATGAAATTGCAAATGTTGCATTTTTGCAAGTGTTGTCAAATTACATTGATGATGTCATCGCCAAAATGTCCTTGAAAAAAATTTCTTATATTACTGACTAGGCCATATTGAAACTAGCAAATTTGCTGACATTGCAATTTACGGTGTCAGATTGCACGGATTGTCATCACCGGATGCCTCTAAAAAATCTTTTGTTATATAATTTAATGTTTGCATTTTTTATGTCATTGACCGAAAATGGTCATAAATATCCGTGAGGATTTTTTGCGGAAAGTCTGTGTAAAATGGCTAACCGTAATTGTTTATCGCTCCCGCATTTAATTCGTAACCGGAAACTTGGTTTCCGCAATGTGTTAACACGCACTAATATTTGGTATTCAAAATATCAAATAGAGTATCAGGGTTACGTTTCAGTAAAAACGTTTAGTAAAATGAAAATAAGATCTGAAATTCATACGTGTATTCTATGTGTGTTACAATTGATTATGTATCTTGGCGGAGACGTATGTATATTATCGACCTACATGTCTATTATCCACCGAATTTTGGGTCTGAAGATTCTCTCTGTGATTCTTCTCATAATGATGAATAAATTGGGGGAGGAAAGGGGGATAAAGTTTAAAGCGGTCGTGTGACATTATTGCATCAGGTGTTCGGAAGATATGGATTCATATGTTCAACTGTAAGTATTTTATTTATACTTGTTTGTGGAAAATTTTTTTTCTATAGATAACTTTTTTTCTATAGATAGCTTATCCGTTTGTTCTTCTCCATTACAGCGTGTCTTCACATATAATTTGTGAGGATGGCGACATTCATATTGAAGCGGAGGAAATATAAAATGTGATAAAATATATATAATATATGTAAAAATAAATAAATAAATATGGATTAACCTGGATTAACTATGTGTTCAAAATTATTTATTCTTTTAGCATTGCTTTCTATCTATGCAGTATCGTGTTACGCGCGCGTCATCACGAGCGATACCATCGCGCTCTCTTTAAAATAATAGTTATAATTCAGTAGAATAAAAATATTTCTGCATAAATAATTGCATGTAATAAACGCTAAATGAAAGATTATATAAGAAGAGAATAACGATGCATAAGCAAAAAAATGGTAAATATTAATGATAAGTATACATGGTATGTGCGGTGGAGATTGCATTCGGTGGTGGCGGTAAGGACCAGCGGCGGGTCGCGCCTGGTGGTGGAGGGGACCGGTGGCGGCGAACTGCGCCCGGAGACGGGCCATGCTCGGAGGCGGCGGCGGGGACCAGCGGATCGCGCCCGGTAGCGGCGGATGTCTTCACCGCGACGTGGACGCAAGTTTTCGTACACCTCCGCTACGTAATTTCTCGCTACGTAATTTCCGACTATGTAATTTCCCGCATCCGGGACATCCTCGTCCTCCTGCACCGCCATCCTCGCGACGTCACCCATGTCATTTTTTTCTTCCTCCCCTGTGACGTCACCCCCTCGCCTAGTAACATCACCTTCTGTGACGTCATTCCCCTCCCCCTGTAACGTCACCCTCTCCTCTCCTCGCGGACCCTCCCGCCGTGGGTACCTCCCTGCCTCTCACCCCTCCCCTCGAAGCTCCCGAATTAGAACCGTCCTTGTTTACCTATTAAAGATTCATCGAAACGTATTTGTTCTTTGCGTTCTTTACAAATAATAAGTTGAAAAATTGCAGTAAATACCGACAAGAAAGCGATGATACAATAACCATGACCTGAGTCCACTATAATTTCTTTTGGAGTATTAGATAATTTTTGTGCTGATGTACTTGAATATGAAGTCTCCGTTTCCCAAGTGTGAATATTACACTTGAATTTTTTTTCTTTAGTCTGCTAGCACGTTTATACGTGGTTCGTGAATGTTTGCAATCCATTGATTTTTATTCATGTACAGTTTTACTCGGACGTTAAACGACTACTGAGAATTTTACTGTTGAATGACACAACTCCCTAGACTAACTCAAAATTCGCTCACAGGTGATGTTTTTGAGGTCGACTTAGAATATCCGGAGCGTCTACACGATGAGCACGTTGACTTGCCATTCTGTCCAACGCGTGATAAACCACCTGGCAAGCAAGAATAAACTTTTAGCGATTGTATATGACAGTTTTTCGACCATGAAACGCAATCCGAATCGCGACGAAATCGATATTTTGATAACGAATCGTCGTACGAACAGCGCACGTAGTATCCTATGTTAAATACTTGATGATGATGTTGATACGTGCGCGTAGATTATGTATATACATTATCGCAACTTACAACAGTGCATGCATCATGGTCTTCATGTAACAAAGATTCATCGCGAATTGCAATTTGCACAATCACCATGGCTTCGCGATTACATTAAACCTAATACAAAATTTAGAACACTCATAAAGAATGATTATGAGAAAAATTTATTTAAGTTAATGAATAATGCAATATTCGGCAAAACCATGGAGAACGTGCGCAATCACATCGATGTAAAATTATTAACACAGTAGGATGGACGAGAGGCAATGAAGCCGAATTTTCACAGCAGAAGTGTATTTTCTGAAATCTGATTGCAATTGAAATTCGTAAACTTGAAGTAAAGTTCAACAAATCGATCTATGTAGGAATGTGTATAGTTGATATATCGAAGGTATATATATCTGTTTGTATTTCATCTATTTCATATATGTTACTGCTGTATCGCAAAAAATGTGAAATTATACACAAACACTCTGATAGCCTCATATATCGCATCGAGTATGATAACGTTTATGAATAAATGAAGCATGATATCACTAGGTTCGACACGAGTGATTATTCTATCGATAATGTGTACGGTATACCACTTGCGAACAAAAAAGTGCTTAATGAAGGATGAAAATAATTGTGCAATATTGACTGAATTCATCGGACTCAGAGCAAAAATGTATGCGTTGAAAGTAGATGGTAAAAAGGACATTAAAAAGGCGAAAGGTGTCAAAAATATCGTAGCGCGAACTATAACGTTCGATGATTACACCCGATGTTTAAACCATGAAATGACGCGCTAACAGTCAAGCATAAGATCAAAATTACATCTAGTATATACGATATCTGAGATGAAAATCTCTAAGCCTGTAAGTCGACAAACGATACATCATATCAAAACATTAATATAGAGACATTATCGAATACCTATGTAAAAAGGTCGTGTAAAAGGTGTGATATAATTGTATTATTGAAATGTATTATATTATCGCAATGTATAATCCTAAATAATTATTGTATATAATATTACATTTATATAGTATTACATTTATAGTAAAAAAATAAAGATTTTTTTTATATATTAAATTAAAAAAAGATGTATATAAATAATAAACATTTTATATATCTTATGTATTTTATAATATATATTTTTTATATATTTTTATGTTTAAAATAAATAGTTTGTATGAATTAAATTATATTATTTTGTTTATCCAAGAATTGTGCAATGTATTGAATTCCAATCATTTTACGTAAATCTCGTCACCTCTCCTACGTAATACTTTCTCCACGAGATACATGTCCGGATGAGTCGCGCGATGTAACTCATGTTCATAGAATGTTCCAGAGATAGATTTTCCGCAACAGTCGTTCAGTAGATAGGTTAGGGATCAGAATGCTACACTTTAGCAATTTTAAACACTCGGTCTAATTGGTATAACCCTTCTCGAAGACGGTTTTACATTTGCTCACACGTACCGAATCATCTATTTTGAATTTCGCCAGACCCAATCTTTACGTTTGATGTATACCGTGGCCAAAAGTTTTTCAGCGATTGCGGAAGTAACATCGACGAGTCGCATATCGATCATTCGATGCTTATGTGCGTTATAATCTGATACAAGCGCATGGATTCACTTATAGTTTCCATTAAGTGTAAACATCTTCCACATATCGTTTTTAAATATGCGATTGAATTGCTCGAAGTTTGATGCTTTCATTACGGAGTACGTTGAATACTGATTGATGTTGTTTTTTCAAGAGCCGTTGCACGTCAACGTTGTAAAATTCTTTTTTCATATCAGTCTGTAGATTTTTTAAACACCTCTTGCTCTTTCGAATTATCTCAGCCGTCTCACTTCCATCTTTACTTTTGAGCAGTATGGTCCACGCGTACTTGCTTAACACGTCGATGACAGTGAGTACATAGTGATGGCCGCCTCTGTTGAAACGCGAGTATGGATCAGTGTTGCCAGATACTGAAGCAATTTTTCTGTTATATATCCTAACATATGATAATCTCCCTAGTTTTCCCTATTTCCGTTCTTCTCAAAATTCCTGTTTTTCCAAATTTTTCGCTAATTTCATCTATTTCTCTTAAATTCACAAAATTTTTGTTTTTTTATAAATTTTATTAAAATAAAATCATAAATTATTTTTTTATTAATTACAATTTGGAATTATAGTAAATATGAAACAGAACATAGACCTTTGTTACACGTTAATAAAAACCATTTTATAAAACTGGCTAATCACAGTCGTTCCATTCTTCCGAGCCCCGAGGAGCTATGATTGGCCAGTTTCATAAAACGGTTTGATCAATGCCGTGTAAACATAGTAATATAAAAGAAAATATATAATAATAAGTACTATAAATTAATGAATAATATATTTTTATGAATAATATATTTTTTTACTATTAATTAATGAATAATATATTTTTGTGCAATATTAGAGAAGTTTTAAAGAAACAAATAATGCGTATGATTTTAACATAAATCTAATACGGGATCTACAATGAAAGTCGTAATCATAGCAGTCGTCTTAAATCATAGAAAATTGACCAATCACAGTTAAATATGAGAAGTATAATTAACTCTGGTTGGTCAATTTTCTACTAAAGACACTATTATCGCTACGACTTCTATTGTAGACTGTATTAGAAATCTGTAGACTGTATTAGACTGTATTAGACTAGTAAAAGTATAATAGTAATTAACATAAATTGATGTCCCATACATAACTTATCTTAATCTAAACAAATACACATTTGTAGCACAAATTTAATCTCAAGAATCAGTCTAATAAGATTAAGCATGTGTGTAGCCGCTCCGAACCCAAGGTGAATCGCTAGGCTGCGTTCGGAAACATCACCCGGGTGCACCCGTGTATTATTTTATTCTTATTTAATATAGGATGAATAACAAGGATAAAATGACACGCGGGGGCACTCGGGTGATGTTTCTGAACGCAGCCCTACTCCACGCCGACCACCGAATTACCAACCGAAAACCGAGCATAAAACAAAAAAATTTTCATTTACTGTGAAAAACTCCTAAATTTTAACTTATTTTCACAAAAATCCCTTTTTCCTTCTTTCATTTTTTTTCTTGTAATTCTCTCTAAGTTTCGGGAAATTCCCTTGCATGTGGCAACACTGGTTTGGATGCATCTCGATGATATCAGCCTGCCACAGATCATCATATCCCCGGACTATGACGCGCCTTCGCGGAAAATTTCTTTTCGCCGGAGTGTGCAATTCCTCGATGAGCCGACGTCTCTAGGAGCTAATTTTTTCTCTCTTTTCATCGGATTTCTTTTTCATGATTCAACGCGTAATGCGCATGATACAGGAAACAAAGAAAATTTTTTTTTCTCGATGACACAACTCGATTGAACCATTTCATGCATATGCAATTTAATTTATAATAAGACCGGCTTCGCGAAGTTCCTTAATGATCGACAGCATCTCGTTGTCGTGTGTGAGCGTTGTTGCCCACTTGGTGCAAAGCGTTGAACAATCATAGACAATCCACTAGCTCGTTAGGATCGTCCCAGTGTACATAATCGATCGCACTGTAGAGCGTCAATGCGTGAGGTAATCCCTTTCCAGATTTCTTCTGTTTCTTGAGCGTGATCGATATCAATAGCGCAATTATGTGTTTGTACTTGTATTCCCTGTTGCTCAATACTTGATCCTGCGAATGATGCTCGTGCTTGTGCGCGTTTGTCGCCAGTAGTATGCTCTTGTACTTGTGTATATCATTTTCCGTAGAGGAGAATTCGTCGGAAATACTCTTGAAAATCAACTCGTAAAGATCACGTGTACCAGCATATTGTACGCCATCGATAATTATGTTGTCTGCCTCATCGACGTCGAAAAATTTATTACTAAACATCCTTGTATAAGTAAATGTCGTACACGTCATCTATACCGCTCTCTTTTCCTCGCTGTCCCCGCAGGACAGTCTCAACGTACTTTTGACCCAGCAGGCTCAAGCCGGCTCGCAACGCCTCTCGATTCGCAACCGATTTTGAACCTTCGTCGCTAGCGAGTCGTTGTTTCGAAAACGTTCTCGAACAATTCTATCAATTGTACGATCTTCGTACGCGGTGTGGAGGTTATCGCTGTACATGATCGTGCGATCGATATTATCGAATTTACGCAGAGTCGCGGAGAGTTCAAACATTACGTAGTCTTTCTTCCCCCCTCCCCTCCTCCTCTCCATCCCCCCCCTCTTCATCTCCCTCCTCCTCATCCTCCTCCTTTTTCTCGCGCTTAAGGACAAACGCTGCGTCGTAGCGCAACTTTCTCTTTATCGCGCGATCTGTCGTAGCGATTTGATAATAGGCTTAAAATGCCTGTCCAACGCCATGTCCTCCTCGATTTTACCGGTCTTCAGAGTGCGATGTTTCTTGCTGATCGACTCGCTCGTCTTCTTGATCTCTCTTGCGATTTTTTCGCGCTCGCACATATAGGCCATGTTCATCTCTAGTATCGAAGTGTCGACAATGACTGACCACGTTACGATATCGCGAACTCGTTAAATCCTTTTCTATATCTCTCGTCTTTAAGCGCACTGTCCTTGTCTATCACTAGAAATCCATTTTTTTGTCGCCAACAGTCGCGACACAAGCAAATTTCGTCGTACGTGTCAGTATTCATGTGATCGTTGTGTTTCAAGTTGATACTGTCCTGTTTGAACAGGATCAACAGATTCGCATTGTCGCATATCAGATGTTTGGGTATTTTAACGTAAGTCTGACAGAGATAGAAACAGTCAACGTTCGCGTGATGGCCCATCGAGAAGTATTCTCTCATCGCATCCATGTCCAAGTATTCTCTTATCACATGCCATGTCATCAAAGATAAAAATAGAATCAGAGCGTGCCTCGTTCGGTGAAACGAAGCTGTTGGAGAAATAAAGTAGCCGATTTCGTTGATAGACATGAGCAAATTTTCGAGATATCAATACTTTAGCTGTTGCTGCAATTTCGAGTAGACGTTTTCGAAACGAACACCGTTCGCGCTCTCGAGTAAGTTTATGAGAACGTTGGTTTTACCGCAATTCGATGGGCCACAAATGAGCGCGTGTATAGTATTCGGCAGCATTTCGTGTTTGAGTTTTTCCGCGCTGTTCCCCATCATTTCCAATTTCGCGTTGCAGTTCGTGACGCGTATCGTCAGTGGTGGCTGCACGAATTTCATGATCGTACTACAAACTACGGGCTGTCGAACAACTATTTAAAGGTACGCGAATCCGCGATTCGTGCAGTACCACAATGTATCTCGCACTGTGCCATCCTTCCAACATTCTGAACTTGAGCGCCGAGCAGTTGCAGTATATACCGAAGATCGTACTGTTACGAATGTACGATGACTATATTAATTACGTGTGCGACAAGCTTCCGGAACACGTGAAGAGGAATTCGGAAGTTCGAACGTATCGTCGCTGCGACCCCAGCAAATAAGAATGGATTAAAATAGATTGAAATTTTTTTCTATCCGAATGCGTATTTTAAATAGCGAATGCTTTTTGTAAAAAATTTTTTTGTAATTATAATACATCATATTGTCTCTGAGAATAACTACAAAATAAGCCGAAATATGTAAGCAAATTAATTATTATTAAAGTTGTTTTATTAACCGTATTGGTTTGCACAAGAATTACCGTGCTTGACTCCCATTGCCCTGTTATATCCGATCATTTGGTATCATTAAGGCGTCTTTAGGAAATAATTCGAATGAAAAAAGCTTTGTACACTG
>JAANIC010002096.1:319891-346957 GCA_017607545.1 Acromyrmex charruanus
AGAAAAACGTGACGAACTTTTTTTATCAAATTCGCCCTGTATATATATATATATATATATGTATATATATATATATATATGTATATAGACAGTGTATAAAGCTTTTTTACAGTGAGTATAATCGCCATGTTGGTTGCTCTTCGTTTTCTATACACTTATATCATGATTAACAATTTTATATGTTATTGAATTAATCTGAATTCTCGGTACTGTCAACGTGCTTGTGGAGTAATACGGCCTCGTACTTAATAGTTCTATTACTTATGATTGTTGATAAAAGAAAAGTAATAGTAGTGTAATAGGGGGAGTTCTAACTCAGGAGCTCCAAGAGGAATGCGGGGCGCGGGGGATTCTTTGGACGCGGGGATATGATGGGAGTGGCAGTAAGACATCATAGATTTTAGGGACTGCAATCACGTACAATATAACAAAAAAAAACATCACAAAAAGGGAATATTGCCATAAACAAAAACAATACAAAAAACAAATGGTTATAAACGAAATGTGTTACAAAGGGTATTCGCCAGAATATGCTGCAATCGTTTTTCGGCCAAGATATGGTGTAATGTAATTTTTCTAGAAACAACATTTATAAATTATTTAAAATAAATATGATCACCAAATTTCGTAAATAATTGATTGAGTGCCAACATTTGACTGATATCGAAATCGATGATATTGAAACGCAACATTTCCCTTCCTTGATAAAAGAGTCTCGATCGTTTATTCTTTTTGAGGGGACATGACAATCAAACATGTTTTTGTAATATGTTTCAAGATTAGTAGAAGTGTAAATGTAAACTCGATAGAATTATATTTTCATAAATTTTTATGAGGATAGAAGCATGTTTAAGATAAGTAAAGATAGAAATGATTGACATTTCGAGCGCCGACATCTGGCTATTATTAAAAATCAGTAACTGTATATGAGACAAAAGGAATTGAAACACTTTAAGCGAAACATTAAAAGTGTATGGTCTAGAAGCGAGCTTTCTTAAAGTCATATTGTATAGTATACTGAATAAGTGATGGAAATTATAGCGTATATTGTTTACCAGAAGAAGACCTAATGGACGTCGACGAAGTATTCAAAGATGTGAATTTTGAGGCAATAATGGACAATGATGAGGACGCATTATCGAAGGATAGCGACCATAATAGTGATCAGAATGAAAATCAGAGTGAAGACACTAAGAGTAAAGTAGAGCATCTTCAGAAAGTAGTGGCACTGAACATGTTGACAAACAGTGCGCGATATATTTTTATTATACGGGTGGTTTGTCAATTCTATACACACCGTGTATAACGAGACTAGCGGACATCAAACACACTATCGAACACACTATTCGTAAACATGTTATCAGATCGCATGTAGCCATAGGTGGCAGATACTGCATAAATCCATGTTATATAATATTTTCATCTAATGTGTGTGCCCTATTTGTACAAATTAAAAAAGACTTGAACTGCACAAGTATATAAAACACTGTATATGCAGTGCACGCACGCACGCACGCACGCACGCACGCACGCACGGATCATTTTAATATATCCAGTCGATTTTCTCAAATCTGTAAGTTTAAGTCAAAAAGATTTCAGACAATAGTTTTATGGTTTAAAAGGGGAAAGAAATTGGTGATCTTGATTGATCTTGAGAAGATACGAAGATAAGTCAATAAGTTCTTAGAAAATATTCTTGAGACTTCCACGGGTGCTTTCTATATAAAGATTGTGCGTTTCGCGGGTTTCCTCCGTGTCCAGATCCATTCTTGGAATGCCAACGTTTCGTGAACCTTGCAGTCCACTTCATCAGGGTAAGGAGCAGCCTAATACTGACCAGTATGATATCAATCTGATACCAGAAACGTTGAGGCTGCTACACCAGACATCATCGATAAAGTTCACGATATTGTTTTGACTGATCGACAAGTAAAAGTGCGCGAGCTTGTTGAGGCCACAGGCATATCACATGGCACAGTGATTTCAATTTTGCACGAACAATTGGGTATGAAAAAGCTATCGGCAAGATGAGTGCCGCGTTTGTTTACTGTGGACCATAAGCGCGACCGTGTGACGATTTCAAAAGAATGTTTGGAGATGTTCCAACGTAATCCATATGAATTTCTGCGTCGTTTCATTACTGTGGACGAAATATGGATCCATTACTTCACATCCGAGACGAAAGAACAGTCAAAATGGACTTCACCGAGTGAATCAGCTCCGAAGAAGGTGAAGACCGTGAAGTCGGCCGGAAAGGTGATGGCCACAGTTTTTTGCGATGCACGCGATATAATTCGTATCGACTATCTTCCGTCGAAGCGAACGATCAATGGCGATTACTACGCAGCCTTATTGGACCGTTTTAATAACATTTTAAAGAAAAAAACGTCCCCATTTGGCGAAGAAGAAGTGCTCTTCCATCAAGACAATGCATGGGTTCACACGTGCCCGGCATCTATGGCCAAATTCAACGAATTCCGTTATGAATTGCTTCCCCATCCAGCATATTCGCCAGATTTAACCCCCTGTGACTATTTCCTATTTCCAAACCTGAAGAAATGGTTCGGAGGAAAGAGATTCATCACCAGAAAGCAGCTCATCGAGAAACTGAGGCTTATTTTGAAGAGTTGGACAAATCATATTATTCGGACGGCTTGAAAAAGTTGGAGAATCGTTGGATTAAGCGTATCGAGCTGAAAGGAGACTATATTGAGAAATAATAATGAATCGATCAAAAAATTGTTTTACTTTGTTTTTCTAAAAATTTATTGACTTGCCCTCGTATCCTTAAGATCAGGTCAAAGTTATTTAAATTTTTTAAAATAAAATCCTTGATTTTTTATTACATATTCTTAGCTGTCTTCAAGAGTTTTTGAAAACATTGTAATATAATTCGTTTTCATTATTTTTCGAGTTATGACGCTTGAAGTTACAATACCGCTGGTATTTGCATTACTCAAGATGTCAGACTGATGGCTAAAACTTTTGGAATGTTGTTCATAATCATGACGTTGACAACAGATTACATACTATAATTTAATTTGGATCAAGATCAGATTTAAGATCACCAACAGCTATTTAAAAAAACTTTAAGATGTGTAGTTCGGTCTAACATCAATCAAATTGAAAATCTAAAAAGACGTTGCATTCGTTTCTTTGGCAGCTACAGCTTTTACTGGAAGAAAAAATCGACTTCCATTAAAAAAAATAGCTATGACAAAAAAATCTGAGAAGTAGTGTCATCCGCTGACAACAGGAATTATTCAGAATAGGGGAGGCAGCCCTGATGACCATGACCTTGACATATGTTGTCAAGGTCATGACCCTGAGTGATCCCTCCAACAAGTTTTAGCCGTCGCTCGTCCTTCATTCAAAAGTTATAAACAAAAAAAGGTTTAAAAATAACGTTTTATTTCTACTGTACATATACAGTATTAAATACTATTTTATTCTTTCATTTACATTTAGTATATAATAACCTAACTCAACCCATTTCGCGTGGAAAGTTGTACATTCAAGAAGCAAAGTTTTACTAGGTTTACAACTTTTCACACGAAATGAGGACCATCTCGCACCAAAAAATAGGTTAGGATTTTATAACGTGAAACGACTTTACGATATTATGATAAAATACACTTGATGTTGTTTATTGAAAATTTCTAATGAACTTAATTACTATTTTCTTCAGTAATTTCATTAATTAGATGGAAATAAGCCGTAATTTCAAAAACTTATTAATTCTATCTGAATCATATTTTCGTTTGAAAATAAATTCAGCTAAATAATGTATGTAATGGTACTCTCGCGTACCAAAGCGAGGTATTCCATTACGTATATCACGCCACAATCGTTCAATATTTTGAGTGTAAGCTCCATTGACAAGATTCACAAAGTTACAAGAATGATTCACAGTTTGATGTATATAATTTTCATTAGATAAAGCATCGTAAGCACGCCAACTATTACTACATATTATATTTCCAGATGCAATATAACGACGAATTAGACGTATTAATATACTCGTTGTTCTATTTGCTACTGGAATGACAAATAAACGATTACTTTATCTTTCTACACCTCCAAATAATCATTATCCAGTAATTAGCATGCCTTTGTGATACTTTCGACGTCTAAATTTTGCTTCATCTATTTCAACAATAATTCCTGGGCCGCCTAATGGTTTATTAATATTGGTCAACCATTAATTTATATTATTAGGTGTACAACTTTGCTTCCGCCGTTTTTTTCCGAAATTCGAAGATTTATTGTAAAAAACTGATTATACATTTATGATTCAAAGTATTGACCATCGCTGGCCACTACTTTCTCCCATCTTTCGGACAGTGTACGAATCCCGCGTCAAAAAAACTGGTCATCTTTTGAGGCGATTCACGAATCGATCCAATTTTTTACTTCTTCATAAGACCGGAAGTGCTGGTCAGTCAGGCCGTGTGCCATTGATCGAAACAAGTGATAGTCAGAGGGAGCAACGTCTGGAGAATACGGCGGATGGGGACTTCCCATTTCAACGTTTCCAAGTATGTCTTGACCACTTTCGCAACATGGGGTCGAGCATTGTCATGCTGCAAAATCACTTTATCGTGTCTCTCGTTGTATTGCGGCCGTTTGCCTTTTAATGCTCGGCTCAAACGCATCAATAGCGTTCGATACTGATCGCCTGTGATTGTTTCAGTCGGTTTTAACAGCTCATAATACACTACGCCGAGCTGGTCCCACCAAATACAGAGCGTGACCTTGTAATAAAATAATTATCCTTTTTAATTGCACCTGTTTAGTGTAAACAATAATATTTGAACTTTGCATTAAACACTTGTGGTTAAGCGTTGATTATATATTGTCGTTCGCGATAATACTTAAAGTAGTCGGCATCGCGGATGTAACAGGACACTCGACGTTCGCGATGCGCGTAATGTGACGTTAGATTCACTTGTCAGATAAGACTCCCACGATCTGCGATTAGGCAGTCGAATATAAAGAAATGCGCGATGTCTTATTACCGCGCATTTTGGTGATATGATTATATATGGTCATGTCCGGCGACGGACGTCGTTCGCGCATGATAACCAAAGCTTGCATTTCCGCAGCTCGTTGCCATGCCAAAATGCAAGGTTCAGGAATGATTGCTACCTTACATTTCCACTAGCCGAAATGCAAGATTTACTTGTGATAGCTTTCGGGCTATAATAAAATATGTAATAAAATAAGTAAAAAGGAAGAAGGGCTACGAGCCTAAAACATGAAATGACAAACTGTATAAATAGTTAAAAATAAAATAAAACTAAGTCATACAATTAAAAACGTAAATTATAATTTGACAATCAGAAGGTGAACAAAACAACAAACGTTTCGATCTTTGTTGGATCATTTTCAATATGACAAATAAATTAATGTGACAAATAAATTAATAATAGAATTGTAACGTGGATAGAAACATAAGAAAATAAATAAAATTCGCATTCGGACGCAAAATTAACTATAAAACTCGCTCCAAATTGAGAGGAAATCAAACAAACGATTATAGTTGACACAAATGTGCTCCTCCGAACCGTATGTGTGTATAAGGACGAACCGTGTGTTTCTGTTAGCAAGTATAAATTATTATATAATAATAAATTAACGACGGAAGTAAATAAAAATAATAAGAAAAGTACAAATAGAATCGCAAACAATAAAAAGAAAGGTAGAAAACAAGTCGCAAATAATAAGTCAAAATTAAAAGAAAGAGGCAAAAATTATCTTTGATATAATAAGACAAGCATATAAGAAATAATAATGATGATAAAAAAAGAATAAAATGCCGACATTCATTGTATATGTATGATGAGTTTACAAATAAATTTATAATAAATACCTTATGTGTGTCAAAATGATGTATTATCGATTAGGCAATGCGATGGGAATCGAAATTGATCATCTCTCTAGGAAGCTAAGATGTAAAGTGCGACATATAAAGACAAGAAGGTTGAAATGGAAAACTAAAAAGGGGAAAAAATTAAGAAGGAAAGAATAAAGTGGAAGGGAGAGAAAGTAGGGAGAAAAGAGAAGGATAGGAAAGGGAAAGCAGTCAAGGAGAAAGAGATTGAATGATCTGTGAATAAGTATCAGGTAAAGATTCGGTATCATTTTGTCTATTAAGGCCTTGTTTCTGTCTTTTAATATGAATCATTTCAGACACCAATCTCTTATTGTAAGAAGATTCGCCAAAATTCTCACATCATTCCATTTGAAATTATGATCAAAATTGATTCGATGATCAGTTATGACAGTAGGAGAACCTGTATTCTTTTTGATGTTAGAGATATGTTCGTGTAGTCTTGTGCTCAATTTTCTTTTTGTCTGACCAACATAACTCGCCTCACAATCATCACATGAGATCTTGTAGACAACATTCTGATTGGATAGGAAATTAAGCTCGTCTTTTCCTCTCTTTATGAAGCTTTTTAAAGTGTTAGGAATGGAAAAAGCTAATTTACAGTGAAACATACTAGAGATTGGAAGGAAACTTTCAGAAATAGATTTAACATAAGGAATTGTAAAATATTTGTCTTTATTATGTGAATAGTGTGTAGTATCTTTGTTATATTTGTGAAACTTTAATCTGCGTTCAATTGTAGAGAAAATAAATGAAAGAAGATAACAGTTATTTAAGAAAGTATGAATAGCATCTATCAAATTTTTTTGTTGGAATCGTGGATGTGATAATAGGATAATTTTGTCAATAAAACTGATGATGGTACCTTTTTTATGGCATAGAGGATGATTTGAATGGAAATTAAGAAACCTTCCAGAAAATGTCTTTTTATGATAAATGTCAAATATAATTCTCTGGTTATCTATAACCAGCATTGTATCGAGAAAACTTAATCTGCCATTTGTACCAACCTCCAAGGTAAATCTGCAATCTCGTATGTAGAGAGTTAAAAATGTTCAAAGTGTCATCGACAATATCAGATGGAAGCGCGAGCAGAATATCGTCTACATATCTAAAATAGAACAAAGGTTGTGCTGACAATTTTTTTAGTGCTGTTTCTTCTAGATTTTGCATTACAATGTCAGCGATTATCGGAGATAACGGTGAACTCATCGGAGTGCCAAACACCTGTCTGTAAGTTCTATTGTTAAAAGTAAAAAAGGTAGAATTTAAAATGAATTTGACAGCAATAATGAACTCATTTTTTGATATGTCTTCGTCGAGATGTAAACCCATCTCCTGTCGATGCTATTTAATGCTAGCTCAACAGGAATATTAGTAAAAAGGGATATTACATCCAACGAAGCCAAAACATAATTAGGATCAAAAACAGAACCATTTAAATGCTCAACTAAATGGAAACTGTCTCTAATGTAATTGAGAGCTTTTGGAATACTATCACTAATTAAATTGTGTAAAAAAAGAGAAAAATTATATAATGGACTTGATACATGAAACAATCACTCTCAATGGATAACCCTCCTTATGTATTTTAGTCAGACCGTAAGCTCTAGGTATAACACCATCGGATGTAAGTAGTCTACGGTATGTTGGTTCGTCAATAAATTGATCGCGCTTCCATCTCACCAAAAAAGTGCGTAAGTCTCGAGTTAATTTTTTACTTGGATCTTTATTAACAAAGGCGTAAGTACTCGTGTCTGAGAGAATCTCCTCCATTCTTGATACATAGGCGTCCTTGTTCAGAGCAACAGTGACGTTACCCTTATCGGCGTTTGTAATAAGTATATTAGAATGGTCATTAATAAAACACTTGGTAATACGTAGCCAATCCAAAATTAGTTTGTCAGTATATGTATGAGAAGGAAAATTATTATGGAATCTATTGAGAATTGGAAGGGAATTATTCCTGACAAAATTAATGATATTATTGGGACGACCAGTAATATTATTTTCTATATGTTTGATAAATTCAATCAAGGTACTGTCTTTGTTGTATTTGTTGATTGGAAGCCCGAATTTTTCGCCAAGTTGCAGAAGGTAATGAACCTCTAAGGGAACGTCAATGTCGCTTAGGTTGATAAACCATTTATCCCGTAAAAAGTCTAAAGGAGGAGCCTCATCAAAAATGTCGGGAGCAATATCAATTCTCTCGAAATTGGATTGAGTATTGAACGAGTACTTATCAACGAGTTGAACACTTGGAGGATAATTAGTGTCTTTGGGAATATCGTAAGAGATTGGTCTAATTTTTGAATTTAATAATTTTAGTTTTTTCTGTCGTAATCAATTAATTTTTTTATTGATTTTAAACATTTGTTTAGAAAAATGGAGACTGTTAATTTGATCTAAATATTTGAAAAATTGGCAAGCTACGGAGAATGGTAAATTGTAAAAAATTGTGTTGGAAAGTAAAGAGATATTATTTCTGGTTGAGTACAAATGGCAGTAAGCGTCCCCTAATTCCAATCGCATGATTGCCTTTACATTACTAAGTTGTATCTTTTCCAGTCTTTTATAAGAAGTATTGTTATATAACGAAAATCCATTGGATTTAGAAAACTTATGTAGATGCGGAGGAATTAATTCTAATTTCAAGCATGAATTAATACGAGTCCTAATATTCACACTCAATTTGACGAGATTACATAAATGTTTTAGCAAGTTACAGACATAAAAATCGGTTTTTTATAAAAGCGAAGGTGAACGGAAAATATTTATGTTGACAACGCATAATTTCGCCCGCGTAAATTAAATTATAAAAGTAATAAGGCTCAATAAATCAAAATAAGTAAAAAGGAAGAAGGGCTACGAGCCTAAAACATGAAATGACAAACTGTATAAATAGTTAAAAGTTATGTAATAAAAAATTAGATTTCCATTAAAAAATTTTTAGATAACCTTGATCTGATCTTAAGGACATCTTCTCAAGGTCAATCAAGGTCACCAATTTTTTTCTCCCTTGAAAGCATAAAACTTTTTTTTGTATAAAACATTTTTGTCTTAAACTTATAGATTGTGAGAAAATGAACTAGATAAATTAAAATAGTCTATCTTATACATCCACACTAGATTTTACAAATCGTACTTGCTTACTTGCTTGCTTACTCTTATACTTTGATTTTATTATCACATTGGCAGATATTCTAACCGCTACGTAAGTAGCGGTTAGGACTCACTTTCTGACAATTTTGTCATGTTCTGTTACAATCTTTTAGTTGCTGAATGTACATGAATAATGAACCGAATTGAGAGATTCGATAATATAAAATAATAATGAATAGACTAAAAACTTGAACTATAACGCGCATAAAAAATAAAATAATCAAAGTGAGCATTATGAGCACTTTAGATGTAGAACATTGTGATAAAAATATTTCACAATAAATAGTAAATTCATAGATTGTGCTAATAAAACAAAATAATTCTTTACAATATGAAATGCGTGAAATTGTTTAAAATATGCATAAAATATGTATAAGCAGAATTAAACATATAGTGGAACTTCCCTAACTTCAATACTCTGTAACTTCTTCATTTTCTTCTCCATATACATACATGTCGTGTATAAAAATTTTGTGTTAAAATAGATTATGTTGTATTGACATCTGTGCAAACATTCTCACTATGTAATGCTATTTCTTTTTAATGCTACACCCCTAATGTAAAAATAGAAAGAATCTCCCTAACTTTTCACGCGCAGTAGAAGTTATGGAAGTTCCAGTGTATATTTTTAGAATATTTTTATATGTATTTTCATTTTAATTTGATCTTCTTACATATCTCCTAAAAAAGTGTATTTGTATAGAAATCGGCAGTCTATTAATTAGTAATATATATTTGCAAAGTATATAGACGTATACATACGAGTAAATTTATAAAAATACGTGGTTTCATTTAACATTATTAAACTATAAAGTCATTGCTCATATGTAAGTTGATTATATTTATTCGTACTTTTACAATTACATACATTTTTCAGTAAACAGTCTAATAAAAAGATAAATTTTAAATCCATAGCACATACAAAAACGAAAAGCAATAAGAAGCATAAATAAAACATACATATGAAGTTAGAAAATGTAAGGTTGTGTTACGTTCTCTGTCGTGAATAGTCAATTCAAGCTTACTATTTACGTTTTTCTATGTTTCCAACTTTTTATGTATGCTTTATATGCTTTCTCTTTTTTAATACATAAGATTGATATAACCTATAATAAATCTAAGATAAGCATAATTTATCTCTTAAAGGAAAAACTTAATAGGACAACAATCTTTGATGTATTACTTCTAAAAATAAAAAATATGCATATATATAAATTTGCTTTTAATTAATTTGTTATATAATAATTACATTATAATTTATTGAAGAAAAAATTATTGCTAATATTAATAAAAATAAGTTATTTGACATAATTTATTGTAAGAAATTGATTTTCCTGCACATTAAGACTAGAGTTTTTATTAGGTAGAAACATTTAGTACTTTTTAAGAGATCGTGTCTCATATTTATCATAAATTTAAATACAATTGTCCATTTCTGTTATTTGACTTATGTGATATAAAAATCATATTTTTCATGCACACATAGATAACCGCAATAATTTATCAGATAGAAATATAAATCTATATTTATGCATATACGTGTCTATCATTCAATTATCATATAAGATTTTAATTATTATTTCTAAACTAAAAACTAAAATATTAGATATTTTAAACAATTACATTACATATAATTATTCTTTCAAAACATTATTTATGCCATTTTAAATGTGTATAAAACACATTATTAATTTAATTTAATGGTTTTAAATAAGCTGCATCAAACGTATCAAGTTCATTTATTAAAAAGTTGGCTTCGTTTCGAAGATGCTTTGCCTTAGCTGCTGCTTTTTCCAATACTGCTAAATTATTTCCTATAGTTTTCAGTTCGGTATCCATTTCAGATGTTGTTTCATCTACTAAATGACAAAGCCTTGCAAATGTGCTGGAGAGCTCTCTATATAATTATATCAAATATTATTACGGAAAAGAAATAAAAAAATAAGTATATTATTTTATAATGTAAAAAATTTTGAATTAGAGTTTAAGAAATAATTTCGAGAAAAGAATGTATATTATAAATCCATTAAATACATGTATTCAAAATAATATGAATCACAAGAAATCGAAATTTTATTATATTGTACTAATTCATTTCACAATTTCAAAATATCAAATAGCTTTTTAAAAAACAAAAAATTAAATTATTTCTTACACATATTTATATACTGTTATATCTGAATATAGTAAACCTTGACATTAGGAGATCCAGCTCTAATTATCTTGACCTTGACATATGCTGTCAAATAATTTTGCCTTAACAACTACGGGATGATCTCCCTGTAGTTTCGGAGATATACAGAGCTAAATTGTAATTTCAGTAGTAAATTTTAGACAGATCTACCTCACACATACTCTTCCCCTTTGCCTAGGGGTGTTCGACTTTCTACGTAAAGCGAGATCCATCATACACTTCCACCATGCCTAGAAGCGCACGACTTTTTACCCTAAGAAGCGAGGTCGACTTTCGCTGCCTAGGGATGTCAACTTTTCATGTGGTGGATCTTATTTCGCGCGGACAGTTAAATGCCCCTAGATAGAGCGGGAAATGAGATGGACCTCGCTTCGCGTGGAAAATCATTATGTAAGTAAGGAAAGATATGGAGTAGTTCCATAGATATAGTATCTCTAGATCGAGCATTGTCAGAAATTTGAAGAGTAGTGGTAGACTCTACATAGAAAAGAGCGCGGTTAAGTCCATGGCATATACAAAAACGTAAGACGTAAGCACTGAGGAAATTGTAACTGGATTCGCTACTGGCCTTACGGTTTCTATCGTGATTAATTAATTCGCTTACTGATTACGTCTTACTGCCTTACGTTTTTGTATATGCCATGGGCTTTAGAATTCCTCCAGGCAGAGAGAGCCTCACAGGGAGAGAGTGGCAAACTGCGTAACGTGACCCGGTCTCCTTTGATTGGATCGCAGTCATCAAAGCTCCATAGGGCATTCACGGATGCAGAAATAGTTTAGAGGTTTGTTCGTGTCGCATGCTCCAACTTCTTCCAACCGTAGCTCCTACTCACTCAAACGCGCTCGTTAGAGTGAGTAGGAAAATGTTGATGCATGTTGGAGTATGCAATGCGAACAAACCTTAGAATAGATTAGAGAAGAGTTAAAAAAGTCGCAGTTCGTCGTTTTACAACTGGTAAAGTTTTAAACTTCAGATCTTTGTAAGTGATACATATTATTAATCTTGGAAGTATATACCTTCTTCTATTACACATATATACACGAAATAAAACTACGAATTTTTACATTTTAAATATCTGTATTTTGTGCAGATTACGAAATGCCAACCAGTTGCGAGATTCTCTATAAATGTTTTATCGACAATTGTCGCTATCATTAACTAACAACAATAAGAGCCGTACTTTCTTCTAGGATTGTCCTACCATTGGCTGTCGCTAGTCAACGATAGCGACAATTATCGATAAGACGTTTAGAAAATCCCGCTATAGGTGCAGTGCTCCAAGATGCACAAACTCTAATGAAGAAAGATATTGTTGCATAAGATCTGACCAAGAAACTTAAATTGAAACTCTTAAATTGAAACAAAAATAAGTTAATGCTGCCGAAATTTCTGATTGGAAACCTTCAAAATCAGCTTTTGTAATATAAAATATAGATATCTGAAATGTAAAAATTCATAGTTTTATTTCATATCCCGTATAGCACGTAATATCGTAGCAATATTGCAATAAATCAGAAATATTACATATTACAGTGTAATATCACAGAAATATTACTAATATATTACATGTGTTGATAAATAACATTGAAATATCACAGTATTTTTATAATATGTCACAATAGCATTGCTGCAATTTATTACAGTAATATTGTGGCAAAATTATCGACTTCATACCTAATTGAATTATAACGCGTGCAGTCGATAATTTTCTCATAGCGTAAAAAGCTAGTTCAACGGCTCTAATTCATCCTATATTATATTGTTAGTTATAAATAAAATGTACTTATTGCTTCATATTTAATGATTATTACAAGTAATTATGTTATACTATCGAGGAGGAAAAAATGATGAAGTTGTGAACAAAATAACGAGCTTTCCTTTCCAAGAAACAGAAAAAAGAATCATTTTATAATTTAATTCTATGTAAATATGTTTTAGATAAATTTATAGTGAAAGTATAATAAATAAATGTTATATTGTTTTAATTGAAGATAATTAAAAATAATTGAAATTTAATATTCGTAATAGTAATACCACAAGAATTAAATATAGCAAAAACAGCATTGACGATCATTATTATTTTCTACTTAAGGGGATGCTTGAATAACGGCCGAATTTAATTGATGTTGATACAGATTTTTTTAAATTCCAGACAAAAAAGTCGATAACAGTGATATCTTTAATTCATTTCTCACATTATCGTTCTATCTAGCTTAAACGCATACAACTGTCCTCATCTAAAATGTTGCCTCTCTTGCAAGATCGAACATTTACTGCTAGACACCATTACTGCTTTATTTACCATTTCGAGTTTTCGCTCAGCATTCGTATACACGTAATTTGCAGATCAAAGTAAATCTTTCATTTTAAGTTTTCAATTTTAGTTTCATAAACTCAGAATGTTTGTGCACGTAAAACACTGAGTGCACTGAACTGTCATTTTGTCCATACGTGCTGTAAAACTTTTGTATTAAGGAAATATCTGTGTCAGGTGACAGTTCCACAAGTTGAAAAATGTAAGTTTTTAACTTTTTTTTTCGATTTTAATATAAAGTCTATTGCAGCACCTCCCACAATTTTTCGTCTACTTTAATCCTGTAAAAGGATTTTTGTTTCCGTATAGTAATTCGGAAATTTATACCGATCTGCAATGTTCCGACGATTTAGTTACTCTAGCATTCCTTCAATATGAAATAATTTTGAAAATAATATTAAAAATACCAATTTAATAAATTTTTTTTAATTCTTCAAAATGATGTAATTTTTCTCAATAAATTACATAAATATAAACATATTATATAAATATCACAGAAATATTTCATAATATTACAATGATATTTCCGTGATATATCTCACAGTAATATTCCTGTGATTTATTTTTGCAGACATTGTAATATTACCGTGACATCCCAATAATATTTCAGCAATATTTCTGCTACATTTCGTTAATATTGCAATATTTCGGTAATATTTCGGTAATATTGTAATGAAAAAATAATATTGCTGTGATATTACTGTGATATTATTGTGCTATGTGGGGATATATGTATATGTACAATAGAGAAAGCTAATTCGAGGAAAGATGCCACAAGAAGGAAGACGCCACTTTGTTTATAGTTTTTATATAAGAAAGTAATACAATATACTAAAATTAATTAAGTAATTGAACTTTTTATAATTGCATATAAAAAATTAATCACAAAGGGGACTAATATGGAATCAACTGTAACTGGTGCGTAAAAATTATTTCTAAATTATTATTTAATAGGGATATACAAATAATATAAATTCGTCGACGTTTCGGCTATTGATTTTAGCCATCTTCAGGACAATATTAAATCCTATCCTAATACATATTTTCTCCCTACGGTAGTACTTCTTAATCTTGGAATAATAATATGTCCATTGTGCACGATGGGGAAGCACGATCTTCGGTCCACGAAGTTACCTGGCTGCTTGGACAAAATACTGAGCTCAAACTATACCAATATCGAACAATATTAATTTGATAACTTATATGGCCAAAAATTATGCTCACCATAAGCTCCGTGCACTACCGCTCAGTCACAAAAATCCATACTTGATGATGGAAATCATCAAATCGTTAAACGGTAAATTAAATAGAGACGTCAACGTTCTTTGATGATCAATTTTATAATAAACGAATTTTTGTCAAGACAACTAAAGGACGCTATTGACATACATATACTAAAACATAAAGACGAATTTACAATCTATTCAGAATATCGATATACGATCGTTCGAAAGGCAAATTTACAATTTATTCAGAATATCGATATGCGATCGATCTAAACTATCGATATTTTTTTTAAATTAAGACCGTTCTTCTTAATGTGTATCATCTCAGAAACCAAACGTTTGTAGTAAATCTCGATATCTAGAACCTCTACATTCCAATCAAAGTTATGATTGTGATACATCCTATGTTTAGAAATAATGGAATAAGAGAAAGGATCTCTGCGAATATTCCGATGTTCCGCAACTCTCGTTTTCATTTTTCTTCCAGTCTGTCCTACACATGATACACAATCCCTGCAGTTGATCTTGTAAACTATATTCTTTTTTTCTTCATTGAGTGACGGATGTTTATGTACTTTAATGAGCTTGTTCAACTAAAAAAGAATACTCTCACTAAACCATCATTGATAAAGTTTTTGAATTTTTCTGAAATGCCTTGTACATATAGAATGAACCATTTCATTTTGTTTTTTTATTTGACTATTATCAAACTTATTAATTTATTTTTACAAAAATTGGTTTTTTTAATAAGAAATTTTATCCTTTCATTAATCATCTTTAAGATAAAATTTATAGGATTAATAAAATTGATAGTCATTGTCCATTAAAATTTTTATGACCAAGTTCAAATTTTTTTCTTGAAATTCTAGATGCGAAAGATAAAACACTCTGCTCACTAAACTCATATTATGTTTTTCTTTTGAGACAAGATTAAGGAGTACTACCGTAAAGAAAAATATGTATTAGAGTAAGATTTAATATTGTCCTGAAGATGGCTAAAATCAATAGACAAAACGTTGACAAATGTATATTATTTGTATATCACCCTATTAAATAATAATTTAGAAAGAATTTTTACGCATCACTTAAAGCGTTGATTCCATAGCCCCCTTCGTGATTAAGTTTTTTTATAAAACACAAGGCCATACTGACTATATAAAAGCGTGTGATAAACAGTTGCGCAATTATCGGCAAAGATGAACATATTCGTGCCAATGATTGGAAAAGATTATACGAAATACGAAAAAATAAGTCATGAAACTTGTTTATGCTAATAGCTGTAATAGGTCTATGCTTACTGTAAAACCGGATAAATGATATACGATTTTGATTAGTGTTCCCTGGCTGATATATTAATTTGTAATATTCTTATATGCGTAAAAGTTACAATTAAATATTCCTCTTGAGGATAAGATCACAGTAAATACAAAACAATCTTTCCTGTTTGAAACCGCCATTAAAACGAATTGATGAATTAAAGTTTTGGATGCTTTATATAATTCGAAATATTTTAAGTTAATAAAATGCTGTTTAAACGAATCAAAAATATGTCCAATTTACTTTCTAAATTATTCTTTCATATTTCTTTAATTTATTTTTTATCACACCTTTATGTATTTTTATAACTTACACTTTTGATTATGGACTGTAAATAAGTAAAATATGTAAGATTATATTGCATTACATTATTTAATTGTTTGTGACATTTTTTCCCATAGGAGGTGGCATCTTATCCATATATATAGGGGGAAGATGCCACTTTTACAAAATATGACATATCAATTTTTTTCCAATAACATGGAATATTAAACATTAAATTTGTAAATTTGTGTAAATAAAAAAAGGTCTAGAATATAAATAATGTTTTTTCGTAACTTAATTCAATAACACTAATTGTAAGAAATTATTCATGAATAAAGGCTTAAGTGTGGCGTTTTTCCTCCAATCACCTTATACTTTCAAGATTAATAATATGTATCACTTACAAAGATCGGATCAGTTATAAAATAATGAACTGCGACTTTTTCAACTCTTCTCTAATCTATTCTAACCTATTTCTGCATCCGTAAATGCCCTATGGAGTTTTGATAACCGCGTCCAATAGCAGAAAATCGGATCACGTGATACAGTTTGCCACTCTTAGAGTCCCTAGAAGTAGAAAGTCTGGATCATAAAGTAAGAATAAGGAGACCTAACTACATGGATTGGAAGTGGTTATGAAAAATGATCCGTATACTGCCAGGTTCGCTGAATGAAATAATTTGCAACATTTCGTCGCCACATTGTGGATAACAGCTAGTAAAAAGACATAATGGGAAAATTATATATATAGAGAAGGTATTATACATATGGAAAGGTTATATATCACTAATCAGTTGGCATAACAGGTTTAGAAGGCTTTGTCATATTTTTGATAATATCAATAATACAAACTCTATGTACAATTGAGTCTGTCAGCAGGCTTTGTCCATAAATTCATAGCCAAATGCGGATACAGATGGCTATGGCTTTGTAGTCAAAATCTGATCGAGTTTGCTTCCAAAATTGCTAACATTTTGTTATCAAGATATATTAATGTTCAAATGTACTTAAAAAATATACCCATTTTGATTATTAATAGAATAAAATATATTGTATATTATATTCATAGCTAAATATTTATATTCATTTCAATGCAAACAATTTTAGGTTATAAAAGCTGAAACTTTAATATTAAAATTTATGTTAAAGGTAATTCTATAATTTTCATCAAAATTATATTTAATTACAAATAAAATGTAATTAAATTATAAACGAATATATAAAATGAGACTCGAAAGAATCTATCAGTGAAAAATATAAAAAAGCCCATCAGAGTCTACATCAGTTGTTCGGATATATAGAAAACTCTTTATTTTTGTGTGAATGTAACAAAACAAATAATAAATGTTTCAACCCTTCAATTCGGGTCCTTATCAATGTAAAATATAAATCAAAATTACATAAGTGATAACGTAAATTCCAACATGATGATTCCCAACAATTTAGCTCGTTCTTCTTTATCCAAATGCCAAATTAGCTATGTAATGAATAGCCAAATGATTATCAAAAATATTAACAATACTTATACAATAATAAAATAAAAACTTACATAAAGTAAAACCGAAGTCATATAGGTACATTGCATCAATAAGTAGAATCACATCGCTCATCAGATTGTCAGATTTGCTATGTAATCATTCAAAGGAAACACGAAAAACGAAAAATTAAGGAATTGTTACAATCATTTGTCTGAATTTTAATTTTAATTTACATGTAAGCATTCCTCGCGACTCGATGTAAAGGTCTTGTAGTGTCGACAGTCAGAGATGAAATGACAGTCAAAATAAAGTCATGTAGTTATTGAAATAAAGTCATGTAGTTATTGAAATAAAAATAAAAATAAGAACAAAGGGGGAGGGGAGACAACATCTAAATTGTCGGGAATCACCATGTTGAAATTTGCGTTACTTATGTAATTTCAATTTATATTTTATATTGATAAGGATCCGAATTGAAGGGTTGAAACGTTTATTATTCGTTTTGTTACATTCGCACGAAAATAAAGAGTTTTCTGCGCATTCGAATAACTGATGTAGCCTCTGATGAGCTTTTTTATTCTTTTTCTTTTTGTTCTTCAATTAAATTATACTTTAAACAATATATCATAAAATTACTAACAGAAATTCTATTGAACTTTACTAAACAGATTAAACTCACTTCTACACTTAATATAATTCACAAACACAATTAAATGTGATACTATACATATACATATATGAATGCTCAATATGACGACAGAATGTTGCAAGTTATTTCATTCAGCGAACTTGGCAATATAGAGAATGTTTTGATCAACTTTTTTCTCTTTACCCTAACTAGTTAGGTCTCCTTATTCTTATTTCATGGTCTGAACAATAGCGGCAAATCTCTCTCTCTGCGCGCGCGCGCGCGTGTGTGTGTGTGTGTGTGTGTATGCGTGTGTGTGTGTGCGCGCGCGCGCGCGTGTGTGTGTGCGTGTGTGTTTGGTTGACTGTTGCATCATGTAACATGATTTTCTTATTAATACACATTATTTTGTGATGAGTAATAACAATATATAATACCTCTACAATTTGATAGAAAAATTAAATAAGTAATATTTTGATGTGCCTACCTAGAATTATTTGCAACGCTCTAAAATTTTCCTAACTTTTTTTTAAATAATAAAAACAATAATGATACAGTCCAATTTTCCACCTTTTTCATATAATGCGAAAAGAAAGAGAAAAGATGAACCGAGATGCGAAAAGTTCAATTGAAAATAATAAGTCTTATAGTTATGTGTACTTTAGATTTTTAATGGTAATGAATTTTAAAATAGCTAGTGTTTATTACATATATTGCATCGTTTATATGGCACAGTGAATTTTCGTCAAAGATATATTTCTCAATTTTTTTAGGAAATACACCTCTTATGGAAATGAACTATTGGAAAATCAATAATGGATTTTAATAGCGATTATATGCTCTTTAATAGTGAGTATTTATTATCCAATAATCGGATTGTTCACAATGATCACTCCCCAATAGTTTTTAACGGAGTGATTATTGATTCCATTAGTCGGATTATTTGCAATAATAATTTTCCAATAGTTTTTGACGGAGTGATTATTGATTAAACTAAGTCGGATTATGTGCAATAATTTTCCAATAGCTTTGGTAAAGTGATTATTGATTCTCTCTATTATATATATATATACATAGAATTAAATAATCTGACTATATGTATATGTATAGCCAGATTATTTAAAATAATCATTCCTCAATAGTTTCTGACTGAATTGATTATTGATTATCCAATCAGATAATGATCATTATAGCGCACTACTTTAATAGTTTTATATGTATATAAATAATTATATTACTGGTTTTCAGTAGTTAGAACTATTGAATAAACTGTGCCTAATTATAATTCATTAAGCCTATAATCAAGAGATTATAATGTCAGTAATCAAAGCATTTACAATAATCATCCTTCAAATCGTCAATAGTCAAACTATTCGTTCGACAAATTAAACTAAAATTTTTTAGATTCGTTTATGAAACTAAATACTCACATATATATTTTAACTATAGTGAGTTTTTTGACAATATCTATTGACTAGATATGTCACAATTATACATCTATAAACATTCAGGATTCATGGGTCATCGAAGGAGCAGATCCCATACTATCGCAGAGGTCAAGCAACACTAGATGAGGTACAGCTTTGGATGGGTGACAGCTGGACAGTATCGTGAAATTAGATCTCGATTTCAGAAAGAAATCTTTTTTTATCATAATTTTGTCGTATATATTCTGGAATATGATGCTAAATACTAATATTCATTTTTAGCAGTAACACAATTAATTTTTCCAATAATTATCTGAATAATTTTCCTAATAATCTAATAGTAGCTCTTCTCAATAATTAACAAAAAAACTATGACTGAATAATCAAATAGTCTTTAGGCTACCGAGATCCTAATTAACCCCGGTAATCTAAAGGTTTATAAGTGTGCGATTTAATCCCAAAAAATAGCTTAGAAAGTGCACTAACCGACCAACGTTCTAGTGACTGAAATGAATCTAGTGACTGAATTTAATTCGATTCCTCACATTATTCTGCGGAAAAACATATATATATTGTATTTTATTTTTTTATGTGGTCATTGAATAGTTACAAATAATTTGTTGTTTAAAAAATCTAAACTTCGAATAAAAATTCCAAAAAAATTCTGTAAGCTTAATTGGACAAAATGGACATTTTTTTGTCTCCAAGACTTTTTTATTTAAATCAATAATATTTGAAATAAAAATGTCTAAACTCGAAAAATAACTATCATTATGCTAGTCATCCAATCAGTATAAATAAAAAACGAAAATATTCGTCCAATCTTAAACTATAACAAAAATTTTATTTTACTTTGATCTGTATTGTTATTGAAAACTTTACTATAATGAAGGCGCGTCTGCGGTGCCTTAAATAATAAAGTTTTCACTATCAAGAACAGTACAAATCAAAATAAAATAAAATTTTTGTTATAGTTTAAGATTGGCCGAATATTTTCGTTTTTTATTCATACTGATTAAATAACTAATTTTTGAGAAAAAAAATCATAAAAATAATCATTTTTCAAGTTAAACATTTTTTTATCTCAAAAACTAGTGATTTAAACAAAAAAAAATCTCAGAGACAAAAATGTCCATTTTGATCCAATTAAGCTTACAAATTTTTTTTGGAATTTTTATTCGAAGTTTAGATTTTTTCAAGAGGATATAACTTGTTAGAAGGCGAATCTTAAAAAAGACGAATCTTCGTGAATTTTTTTCAAAAAAGTATATGCATATATTTGAAAGGTTTTATATTCCAAAAAACCTACATTGACAAAGTTTTCATATTTTTTTTACGTAAAAATATAAATAAATAAATAAATAAGTTATAGCTAGTGTCCGGAAAGCTGTTTTCCAAAACGCGTATTGCGATGGCCACTGCAACACCAGGCCACTTCAGAACCAGGTTAAATGAAAAAACCTGAAAGATTTAGTTAATATATCAATTTATATAAGCTTTAATCGATCGATATTTCGAAAAATTGAATGAATTACGACAAAATGGCGGCTGTTCAAAGATGAAATTTCGATTTTCATGAAAAAAAACGGATATTTTTCATGCATTAAAAAAAAGTATGCATTGGAAAAAAATCCATCAATTAAAGGCTAAATTTACATGTCTAAGAAAAGCATAAAAAATTGATCAGCGCAATGATTTTTGAGATATTGTAGTCACCGATTTGGAAAACATAGTTGAGAAAAACGCGTTTAAAGTGCAGTTTAAGCTAAATTGAAAAATTTATTGGTAAACCTTTAGATTAGGGAACCCCCCCTCCCTCTCAATGACCTTGACCTTGACATGTGTTGTCAAGGTCATGATTCTGAGTAACTTCCAACAAGTTTTAGCCGTCCTTCTTTAAAAAGTTATTAATAACAAAAGTTTCAAAAATAATGTATTATTTCCGCTATACATTAATTAAGTTCAGGTTATTATATACCCATGGATATAACCATGGTTAGGGTTAGGGTTAGGTGTTGGAAGTGCTCAGAAGTCGGAAGCGGTCTTCTACGACAGGAGGCGCCGCCTTCGGTGACAATCCAGGTGGAAATAGCGACGGTGCAGGTGGAACTCTAGATGAAATATCTCACCATTGACGGCCTTTGATAGTTCAGCGCTCACTTCGAGCAGCTGATCGATTCGACACCCAGATTGGGCAAGTTGGCTGACGCTTTGGCTGGCATCATGCTCAATCTCCACGGCTCTGATGTGGCGGCGCGGCTGGGATATATGTACGCTGTCCTGGCGGCGCTCCTGTACGGTGCACCCGTATGAGATAGGGAGATGGCGAGCAGCGCTCGGCTTCAGTGTATGAACCTAGTGCAGCGCCGCCTCACCTTCCATTTATCAAGATGCAGGACGATATCGCATATCGTTGCGACAGTCCTCGCGGGTGGTCCTCCCGCGGACCTCCTGGCGACGGGACAAGCCAACAACTACCATTAACTAGAGGCGTCCCATATGCGAAGGGAGCATCCGCCTTCTCGTGCCATCGAGGCCATGAGGACATACTCCCAGGTCATCAACCTGTGGCAGCAATGCCTGGAGTTGAGCTCGAAGTCCGCCGGTAACAGCCTTCTCATATCGTCTCACGCAGGTGCTCACGGGGCATGGATGCTTTAGTTAGTACCTGCGGAGAAATGAAAAAGAGCCGATCACGGCGTGACCATCACTGTGATATCGAGGTAGACTCGGCATCAAACACGGTGAAGGAATGCCCGGCGTGGACCGCGGAACGCGCACTCCTCGTCGGGACAATAGGGGAGGACCTTTCGCTGCCGCTTTGATCGAGGCCATGCTGCGCAACGAGGGATTGTGAAAGGTGATCTCCTTCAGCGAGGCTGTCATGCTTCGGAAGGAGGAGACCGAAAGGAAAAAGGAGTGGGGAGGAGAGGAAACGCCAGCGTGAAACTGCGATTCTCCCCCCGCCGGGTGGCCTCATCCCTCCCTCCTTCGTTGACATCGCGTGTGCTGCGAGCGAGACAGTGGTGAGGGCGGCCGCGGATCTAGGGGGGGGGGGAGCGAAGTCAGAGCCCCACCTCGTTTGACTCGCTGTCTCGGCGATGAGATAAAGAGGATGCAGCGATGTAGTGCACACCCGCCTGAGATGTGAGCCCGACGAGGGTCGGTACCAGACCTCTGCCGAGGTCGGCTCTGAGCGGGAACTCAGGGTGGGCTCTGCTCCCCTTCACAACATCGAGTGGGAGCGAGGCGAGGAGACTGGTGTCTCCTCCTCGCCTGTGGTCCGGTAATGCCCTCTCCAGGCAGTTTTAGGCGGTTTAGTCAGTTTAGGCGGTTTACCGCTGGGGGAAGGATCGACCTGTCAGATCGGTAGGCCCGAGGGCGTCCTGGACGCGTGCTCAGGGTGGTCTTACCAACAGGCCAATAAGTGACACCGGCGAGGGTTTTAGTGGGTGCGAGTGGATTCCACATAACCCTCGGTTCCATTCCCGCGGGCCGAGAGTATGCGTAGGCATTTCTCTCGTCTTATCAAAAAAGAAGGGTTAGGTTATTATGTAGCCGTAGATATAAACCTAATCCTAATCTAACCATGATACATGGGTATTATATAACCTAAATTGTGTTGCAATAAGACATTATATTTGTAAACTTTTTTTGTTAATAACTTTTTAACGGAAGACAAGCGATGGCTAAAACTTGTTGGAGGTCACTGAGTCATGATTGACAACATATGTCAAGGTCATTGGGGGAGAGTCCCCTAACCTAAAGATTTACCAATTTATTTTTCAATTTACAGAGTCATCTATTCCAGAGTCATTTTATCTTACATCTTCTCTTGAAATTAATAAAAGCTTTTAAAATGGCAATTTGTTGTTGCCGACAATTATTTCTTCCCTTATTATACTCTTACGTATACTCAAGGTCGTTTATCTCTATGAAAATATCAGGATTGGGAAAGTTACTTTGTAAAATAACTAGTTACAGTTACAGTTTTTTTTTCCTTTCAAAAGAAATTAGTTACAGTTTCAAATTATCGAGACTAAAAATTAACTCGTTACAATCACAGTTACTAAAAAAGTAATTTTTCAGTTACTTTTCAGTTACTTTTCTGTTATTATGACAGAACAATATGAGTGACATCGATATCATAAGGGCTTTAAAAAAAATTACGTTTACAATACAATTTTATATTAAAATTTCTATAATTCTCGCGGGAATATACGCGAGACAACTCAAATAACGGATGAAATAATAAAAATAAAAAATAGAATAAAAAACAAGCAATTGAGAACCTTAATACGCGGTAATTGGTGCGAATATCACATACACATATATTTCGATTGTATCTACTGATCTATTACATAAAATAAAAAACTGAACGTTTTGGCTGTATTCAAGCCATCTTCAGCAGTCTCCAATCATAATAATAATTGTTCACCATCTAATGTTCGTACTGTAGTAAAAATCGAGTGCAGCAAGTAAGTCTCAACAGAGACTTCCATATCTGGAATGTATGTAACAGTCAATTAGTTGATTTCTTATTTTATGTATTTAATATAGCTGATTTTTTATTTTATGTAATAGATCAGTAGATACAATCGAAATATATGTGTATGTGACATTCACCAATTACCGTGTATTAAGGCTCTTAATTGCCCATTTTTATTTGTGTTAATATTTCAAGAGCCAATTTGAATTAGCCTTGAAATAATAAAATACTCGCTCTAAGCTGCGTTCCAAAACATAGGGTATGTTCCACTTACGTCCACAATGCTCGCAAGTATCATTTTATCCTTGTTGTTTGCAAATATTAAATAATGAAATATATCGATACATGCGAGTGTTGTATATATTAAGTGGAACGCATCAAGCATTAGCGCTACAAATGCTTCGAAGCATTTGATTGACCAATCGAGAAAAAGAATTTTATAAACTGACTAATCAAAAAATACATCAAAGCATTTATAACAAGCCTTAATCAGTTCAAATTTTAACCAATTACATTAAATTAACAAATAAGTTTAAAATGTAAAGTAACTGTTAATCAGTTACTAATTATTGCAAAAAATGTAACTAATTGTAAGTTAAGTTATAACTACATATGGAAAAAAGGAACTAAGTTAAGTTACAGTTACTTAAAAAAAAGTCATTGTAACTTAGTTACAAATAACTAATTTCTTTCCAACCCTGGAAAATACAGCGGATTAACTTAAAATTTGGAGGGAATATTTCTAATATTATATATTTTTAAAAATGTGATATTTTTAAAAATCGTATTTTTCAAAATTTCTAACTGGGTATACCCCCTTAAACAAAAATTTGTAATGACCATATAAAAAAAAGTGTATAGATATTTTTCAGCCAAAATCATTTTCAACCACTAGAATGTTGATCGGTTATTGAACTGAAAATGGGGGTAAACTGCTCGCCTATTAGGACACTTGTACGTATACAAGATCCGGATTCGATCTTCTGGCCGAGATAATATTTTTCGCAATAAATTTATTTACTTTTTCAGCACATTAACATCTTTCTAATATGATGCCTAATTGATCAAATTATTATTAAAAATTGCTTATTAATTTAATTTAATTCGTGATATTATTATATTAGTTTTATTGAGTTTATAAGTCCGGAAAACCAATTCGGCACGCAGTTCGAATGACTATGATTTATTATATATGCATGTACATATATAGTATAATATATATGGGTGATGCTTTGGAAAACCGACATGACATCTCACCCTATAGTCTTTGATGTTGTTTATACTCCGTGAAAGTGTTCTTTAGGAAAATATAACGATTCATATTTTTGTGTTTTTCTTTAAAGCGAACCGTGATACTAATTGTAATTCCTCAACATTTTGAAAATATATAAATTTTATCGATTTTTTTTTACCCCACAGTAAATATTAACAAAAATATCAACGTAACAGTTTCTTATGTAAAAAAATTCTCTACTTTTCAATAAAAATAGTCTCGATTGATTTAAATTTCATAAAAACAATGAAAATCATAAATTTTCTAAAAAAACGCGTTTTTTACGATCCTAAGCATTTACATTAAAATAAATATTTTTTTTAGAAAGCTGATAATTTTTTAGGTAAGAAACCGCTTTATTTAAATTGGGAACCAATTTACTTTAATTACAATAAAATAATTTAGTAAATCAAGTAGAAAACAATTTATGATACACATGTATTAAATGTTATTTGTTACAAAATTAATAATTGGTCACATATTGCTGTACAGAATTTTTAATTATTTTGCTATTTTGATTTTAACACCTTTGCCAGATGTTGAAACAACTTTCGCTTCAGCAAATCCTAATATACCCATATATAATTCACATTGAATTATTAAAGATCTGGTTTCGACCAGAATAGGCATTTCCAATTCGTATTGATTGTGTTCTCACATGTATGATCTAAAATATGATTCTTATTGTTTATTTCAATAAGTTTTGTAATCTGTAAACAAATCACAAAATTCTTAATTTTAAGTATTTTAAAAATAATATTTAAATATATGTTTAATTGATACTTAAATAATATTTAAATTTATTATGTCGACATAATAAATTCAAATATTATTTAAATATCAATCAAATATATAATTAAATATCATTTTTGTAGTACTAGAAATATCAAATCTTTTTAGTAATATTTCAAAAAGATTGCAGATTGTTGTGCCGTTCGGGGATAACTCATCGCTGCCATCAATTTCTAGTGTGCCTTTCGGTGCAACAACAAGTAATTTTGGGATTTAGTTCGTAAAGGGTTGGGACTCACGAGGAGCGCTGAGAAAGATGCACGAAGGGCGACAAGAAAAACACATTTAATTACTTTTCACTGATTTATTTAAAATAATTTCCCCTTTATAATTACACTTGAATAATATTAATGTGTAACAGATTCAGTGTAACATTACTGTTTGAATTTTGCTTTAGTAATTACTCGTGGCTTATAATTCGCGCTTGTGATACTTTAAAGCAGTCGATATCGCGTATTGTAATTAAACACTCGCTGCTCGCGACGCACGTAACGTGCCTGTTAGATTTACTTGTGCGAGACTCCCCGCCCTGCGATTAGGCAGTCGAATATAAAGAAGTGCGCGATGTCTTATTATCGCACTTTTTGGCTATCGATATGACCATATAT
>JAANIC010002099.1:8917-36125 GCA_017607545.1 Acromyrmex charruanus
ACGCAACACTATCGTACAGCATTACGTTTCATGTAATACTACTTAAGAAGCATTACTCTGTTTGGAAGAAAAATCAATGTCAGAAAAATCAATTATACAACATAAAATGAAACATTCTAATATTGATTTTTTGATATTGATCAATTCGATGTCGATTTGATGCTTTCGACGTCGAACGATATCGAACCGATATCGATTCGATTCTGACTGAGACATCTGTGTTTTGACAGCGCTAGTCAAACATAACCAATAAAATCGATCAGCTGCTTGCTATCGTTGAGTGAACGCGTCGTGTGTTAGTAAACAATCGTGTGCATTTTTCTTCGAGTGATATTCAGTCGACGAATAATTAATCGGCAGTGATTTATAATAATTAACTAACAGATTCTCTATTAAAATCGAATGCTATCGTCGAATAAACGCGGCGTGTGATTATCTGTCGTCGAGTGATTTTCGGTCACCGAATGATTAATTGATAATAGTTAAAATGGACCATCGGTAGTAAAACGGACACTTAACTGATAGAGATACAGTAATAAATTTTTTGAGTAATCGTTGAAATACTTGGTTTTCTTCAAGTTAATGAATAGCTGTACGCTGAGCGTAAACGTATCGAAGTGATGCGTTTTGTAAGTTACTCGATCTGCATGCATCAATAGGAACGAGTGATTTCTAAACTTGTTAGAGGAATGGAAGTTTAAGTGACAAAAGTTTGGAGCTGTATGTGATCCATCAATGATCGATGGAAGTTTTTCTTGTTTCTCAAGCTGCAGCATGTCGAAGTCATCAAACTTTTTCAAGATAATTTGTGTGTGTGTGTGTGTGTGTGTGTGTGTGTGTGAGAGAAAGAGAGAATGCGATCGCATATGCATGCATGTGTAGCGATCGTCTGATCGTAACGAGGGTCCCCCGTACGGTCTGCGTCAGACAGTGAGAAACGCCGCTCCTGGCTACCTTCTCTACGCGCCCTGTCATTCGCTAATTATTTCTTATTATAATTTAAAAACTACTCTTTTGACAAAATTTTGACAAAGGAAAAATCGTCTTAGAATTAAGTCAGGAATATGACCTTTCACGGATAATATATTCATTTTGAATCACCCTGTATAGGCCGTCCCACGTCAGCCGAATCATCTGCCCAAAAATCAGCAATGAAAATAAACTTTGATGTATTGTGCGATCGAATTATAGTCTCCGCCGATATGTGGATAGGTCACCAAGATAAGGAAAGAAAGTAGTTCCGACATCGGTTTGATCGACAAAATTTATTAACATGAGAAAAGAGAAATAACATAAAATAAAATAATATAAATAAAAACGTGAGAATATATCTTGAACATATCTTAACATATATATATAAATAGCGGTAATATATACGATATGACAAATAATAATTCACAATGTCACGACGAATTTGTCATCTGCGTGAGGAAAGTGCTTAAGAGTCATCATTTTGTCTGTAAAACAAGTAACGATTCAATTCTCATAAAATTGACTAGAAGATATTAATGATAGTTTAATTTTTAAATTAGAATCTGGAAATTCTTGTTTTACATAACTTGCAATATGATAATTGGCGCTGCAACAATGTTGTACGATGCACCTTGACAAGATGAAAGAACACGTTTATACATATTTATACGACGGCTGAATTTAATGTCAGATATATGTAAATTCTGCGTTTTACTAATATTTGTGATTTTATTGAAAATGGCCAGATTGTGACCGAAACGTTTAAAGATTTTTTATTAATGTAATGAATTATTAAATTTCACAAACAACATCCAGTGCTGTGATTTCATGCTCCTTTTTTATATATTTCATCTTTAGTTTTTTCAGCAGGATTGTGATTAATTTGTAAATGCACGTTCAAAAAGCTGGCTTGCGACATACATCCCCTTTATACACACCTCGGGATTAAAAAGCTTGGGAATTAAAAGAGGAAAGTGAAAGTCTAAGAGTATAGGGCTCAAGGTTTCGTACGCTAGTCGCTATATTGGACCTACTATTTTGAATGTCGAAATTTTTTCAGCAAATTGATCGTAATCAGCAACTCCGAAAAACCTAAAAGTAATTATTTTTAAATCAATTGGGGATCAGTACAATAGTTTAAGCAAAAAAATGTTACATTTGCATGCGATATTCATCTTCTCGGCGTCATATTGAATCCGCCAGTGGATTTCTCAAAACGATACATTTCTTTCGAAAGTACATGCACATACAAATTTGAAACCTTGAACGTTTATTTTCATTGCGCTGATTTTTGGGCACGTAGGTTATCCTGTTGACGTGGAATGTCCCATATACCGGGTGTTTTAGATCACTCGTTTATCATCCCTTTTATTTTCGCAGGATAAGGTCCAATCGTAAAAGTATTCAGACAAAAGTTTAAAAAGATCTATTTAGGGTTTAAAAAGATCTATTTATTGATCTTATCAGTTTAACATTAGGTGGCATCGTCAAGACCAGATCAATGTCAGTTTTTTTAAATAAAACATCTAATTTTTTATTCCAGTATCTAATAGCGATATCGAGAGCTTTTCAAAACACTATAATAAATTCAATAATATATTCGAGAGCTAAATGAGCCAAGGACGTTAAATAGTTACGTCCTATAGAAGCCACGATTCTTTTCTTTCGAAAGAATCGGCTCCACGTCGCGACTATGGTTGGCGTCCATGAAACTCGAGTGGAGTCCTCTGATAACGGTCTAATAGAACTGAAAAGAGGACAAGCTCCACGAAAACTCATAAATGCCAATTACCCGAAAGGAATAACAACCTTAATGCAGGCTCAAAAAGTGACAAGATTACAAAAGACATTATAAATGCACCGAAGTCACTCAATAGTAAAAATTTAAGCTTTGTCGTCTCAGACTGATCAATAATTTCATCTTAAGAAAACAGGCGCTACGTCGCGCTTAAAAAATCATAAAACGTATGGGATAACTTCCCACGGTAACGTTATCTAAGATCAGACTCGCGACTGACAATGGTTGCCCTGCACGCAAAACTAGTTGTGCACGGTAACCGTCTGTTTACCTAGCCACATTTTCCGCGAGGATAACAAAATTCGTCACCCGTCTGGAGCAATTTTGCTTCTTTCTTTTCTTTAAAGAAAACCATAAATCATTTCTTTTCTTTTCGAAACCCCGCTAACGATGTACTTTAGACAACGATAGGATGCTATAAAAATCATAAATTTCGTGTGACATTGCAACTATTGCATCCTAGACAAAGGGCATTACACTCTTTTTTTACACTTCTATAAATAGAAGTCCCGCGGAAGTGCAGAGCGTCATTACGGAAATCGACCTAACGCGGTTCACGTCAGTACGAAAGTCGAAATAACCCAGTGCAGTTTCACGTCAGTGCAGTTAGTGAAAAATCGCGTCAGTAAACCCGTTCGCATATCTTTACGCGTATCTTTATGCATCGGACTATTATTGAGATCATTCAGTCACTGCCTACTGTGACTACCCTCCTGACGTTTTTGCGTGGACAGCGGATCTCCTCGTCATCATCCAATATCTACCCGAGATCTTGTGGACTAAATAGCTAAACAGTAAGTCGGCCTACCATTCCATCCGGTCATCCACACATCTCCCCGTATAAAAACACGCACGCACGCACGCCCGCCCGCCCGCACGCACGCACGCAGGCACACAGCAAAGAGAGTTTGGAGGAAAAAAATACTACGAATGTAACGGACGAACTGTGGGGCCGTTATCTTTGCTGCGACACACATGCACGTGTGCGCGCGCACACACACACACACACACACACACAAAAGGTGTAAATTCAACCGGGCAATCTCTACGCGGTACACTTTGGGTAAAGCTATTGCCGGCGGTAACTTTTAATCTTTATAACTCAAGATTTACTTAATCAAAAGATACTTTATTACAGGGTTTTGAAAGCTCTTTCAAGTGGAGATATATGATTGATAAATGAGTACTTGAATATGTCAGTTTGGCACAGTCCCACACAATGCCTAAAGTATTTTTTTTCAGATTCCTTATTAGAAGACAAAAATAAATTTTTTTTGTTCGTCTTTAGTTTGCTGATCCTGGAAACACGGCGCGTTAGATGTCTTCTTCCTTAGCTCAAATTTTCCTTCTTGCAATAATGCGGTGATCTCTTCCTTTATTGACGCGACTTCTTGCAGTGAATCAATCCCGATGAGATTATCTACGTAGAAATCTCGCAAAGCTATTTCTGACGCCCTTGGATGGCGGTCTGCACTGTTCTCAGCTAACTTTCTTAGTGTTCTAATTGCTAGGAATGATGCAGATGCGATGCCGTAAGTGAGCAGTTCAAAATTTTGATGGGTTTATCTTGCGAGTCTCGCCACAAGATACGTTGCAATGAAGTTTGCGAATCGGCTAGAACTTGCCGATACATCTTGGTTATATCAACCGTTAATGCGATCTTGAACGTACGAAATTTGACCACAATGGAGAACAGATCCTCCTGCAGAATAGGTCCCACCATTAGTGCATCATTTAAAGATACTCCGCTAATAGTTTTACATGAAGCATCAAACACTACCTGAGCCTCGTAGTAGAGCTTGCTTCGTTTCGTATGTGGAAAATAAAATGCTTGAGTGCTTAGATCCGATTTCGTGGGAATGTTTACTTCTTTCATATGGCCTAAATTTATGTATTCTTGCTATGTAATCATGAAACCTTTATATTCAGAGTATAGCTGAGGCTGAGTGATGAGTCGCTTTTCTAGGGAGATGAATCGCCTTAGAGCGGTGTCCCGCGACTCTCCTAAATTGCCTAACTTGTTTTGCCTGATTGGTAACTTGACTATAAAACGCTCCTCGTTGTAGCCCTTTATATTCTGTAGAAATAACTTTTCACATACTTTCTCTTCAGGCGAGAATATATTTGTCATGCCATTATGTTCAACCTTCCAAACTGATTCAACGTGTACTTCAAATCATCAAGTGAAATTAAATGAAAGCTAAATGAAGATACAGGTTTAGCCATATTGTCCGAAATAGTGCCGGAAATGATTCATCCAAAGTGTGTCTTTTGTAAGATCGATTGATTCTTTGATTGATTGATTTGACCAGCGCATAAGAGCTTCCAGAAAGACTCAGCCCCTATTAGAATATCGATGCTGGCTGGCACGTTAGGATCAGCCAGTTTTATATGCTTTGGAATCGATACACTTTGTATGAGTATAAAGTGTTGCGCCAAATTCTGTATTATTTTTGGAAGGACGACGCAGTTCATCTTCAAGCTAAAATTATTAAAGCGCGATTTGACACAAATGCTAACTATTTTATTGGCGCGAATGATTCTATCCATTCCTGCCACCACAATGTTAAGAGATTGTTGCCCAAATCTCAGTCGGTTAGACAATTCTTGAGTTATGAAATTCATTTGGGAGCCACTGTCAAGTAATGCTCGACATGAGTGCATTTGATTCTTAGAATCGTACAATATATATTGACAATTGCAGTAGAAAATAGAACATTTAATGAATCATGACTTGAAGTGCACTGCGTGGTGACTGGGAGTGGAGGATCGCATGTATGAGTCGGTACTTGTGCACTAGAAGCAGATTGAGGAATTGTTGGGCGCAGCTATATGTAACAAAGTATTATGTTTCTTATAACATTATCGACAATTATCGGAATTACAAATTTTAGCTTGATGCCGAACGCAGGCAATTAGTACATAGTTGAGCCCTTTTGGTGGCCTTAATTCTATCTTTAATTGACATGTTGAGAAAATCCTTACAATGAATAATTGATATATATTGAATAATTTTCTTTACATATGGAACAGGAAAGATTGGATGTAGCGACATTTGCAACGGTTGTGAATCTCGCGTTGCTACTGTGTTTTTGAGTAGTCGAAATTATTGCGTTATTGTTAGCTCTACCATGCACTGTTTCTAAGGCCTGGCATCTACGAGTTAAGAAACCTATTAATGTTTTTAAATCTGATATGTTATTTTCTTTTATACTCCACGCCTTGCTCGTAGCTACATCCAACTTGCTAACAATGAGGTGAATGACTAAATCCTACGTGTCGGTGGATCGATTAAGAATTTTAACCGCGCGCAAGTACTTGAGAATGGTAGTCCACCAACTCACGAATCATGCTGTGACTTTCCTTTCTTACTTCAAACAGAGCCTTAACATGTCTTTGAATGAGCCATCTCTCAAGGTCAAAACGCTGCTTGACCGCCGCCCAGGCTTCGTTATAGTTATCTGTTGTGGTTTCTATAGACTTTATTACATGGATAACACCGTCTTTTAATGATGTCTGCAGGTATTGGAACAATTGCGGTTAATCCTTCATTTAAATGAATTAATTTTTCGAACGTGTCTTTGTAAAAATACCAATCCTCGTATGCCCCTGCGAAAATTGATCAATCTATCTGGGTAATTTGACACGCGTTTCCCTCGAGTTTGCCTTTTGATTACATTGATTGCCTTCAACGTTTGAACTTGATTGAGACTCGTCGACATCAAGTTACTCAATGAGAGCCGTGATACGAAACTTTAACTGATAATATGAATTTTCAAAATTGCCTCGCTGCTGTGCTTGCAGATCATGAAAGGCTTCTTTGTTGGCGATCGAGGGATCAGCGCTTTCCAGACTTTCAATACGAAATTGTACAGCCTCAAACTAAGACCATGATTCTAATAATCTTTGCTTGCGCCCAGTAAGCTCGTGCCGAGAACCGCTAGCTATCTCGACTTATCTAGGAAAATCCTTAACCGTGTATGTGTTGCTCTTATGTGAGCTCTCTTATTTTTCGTGTCTGTTAAGGTTAACGTCTCCATTTTTAAATGCTGATATACAAACTACTATGAAATATGGCGCTCTGGTGAACGAAAAAAGAACAAAAAAATCTGGAATGTTCTAGAAAGCAAAATGGCTACTCTTGTGAGCAAAAATCTGGAATTTGCAATATGATCACTCTTGTGAGCAGAGACGAATGAACAATGTATGGCGTCACTCGCGAAACGCAAGCAATGATCTGGATTGATATTTCCTAGTATGTGGCAGTTTAACGGTAATGGCCATAACAAAAAAGATTTCTCACATTACAATGTACGTTTGATAAAGATTATGAAACTTACTTCGTGCGTATGGAATACCTGTACATTATTCTCAAAATATGATGCTTTCTTATTCTTAAAATCCGTAATACGCTCAATTCAGGATTTATGCTATTTGTGAGTATTCGAAGAATCATATTATTTTTGTAAAATAAAGGATTGTTTTTTTGTGCACTATGTGGAGTTTGGTTTTCTCGCAGACACAGATCTTTCCTTGCTGACTTGTCGGTATGCACTAAAAACTTCTCATTCAGCTTTGATAAGAAACTTTAATCAAGATTTCGTTTTATACTAATCTCGCCTTTTTATGACTAATGATTATCGCCACACGCTCTCGAGCATTCTCGAACATGGCGCTGACTCGGGGCCCTTTGAGTCACCGAGCGGCCGCAGCACGATACGTTCCGCGCATGTCTACTCGACGCAAGCGCAGGAGAAGAGACGTCGACAGAATGCCGCGCGCAATTTTTAAATGTAAATTATTTCGCGATAACATAGACTTATATTTAACAGCTATAAACAGCTATCAGACTGATATTTAACAGATATTAAACCATTATGGGTCCATTTTCAACTCCATCTGCTCTATATTTTTATTAATTAACATGTTTACTGGTCAGGGTAGTGGAAATCAAAACATATTAATGTAACACAACATACATTTTATTAAAAAAATCTTACAATTCTTCCCGGCGTCGCGACTACCAGTTAAATATTTTAAATACATTTTGCAAAGCACATTTCTTTGCATGTTTTCCACATCGTATAGTATTACAATCCAGATTAGCTAAAGATTTCATGTCTTCGTAAACTGTATCCAAGGTCTCGATGTACATGCGTTCTCACTCATCGTCCAGAAGCAAGTCCCACAGCCACGTTCGTTTCTCACATCTCTTGACGTACACGATAACATCATCTTCAAATACAGTCGCCGTGATCAGGCGTTTCGACTCGCTGTATGGGACTAATTCGTCCTTCTATCGCAATCCATGGTGATAAGCAACCAGGAAACATAAGACCTGTTGGATCTTGTCAAAAATTTCCATGGCACGAGACTCATAAAAATGTAATGTATAAGAACGGTCTCTTGTTTCAGTACCGCTACTTTTTTGACGATAAATTTCTTGTTAACGACGAATCCTTGCAGATCCACAAACGTTGGTATGACCATGACGAGCAATTCTTCAAGACTGTGATGCACTCTGGTTTTTCTCCCTCTTTTAAAGTTCTAAATATTTGCTGACTTTGCAATTTATATAATCACCTCTGTCAAGCCAGCAGGACCAAATGAGCAGAATCGAAAAAGACCTTTTGAATTATTTAGTGCTCATCTTGTGCTAATTTGTGCTACAAAAAACAATTTTGTACCATATGCCGTTTAAAAGAAACGTGTGGCGTTGCTAGCTTAACATCAGCTAGCAGGTCACAAGAAAAAAAAAGAAAAAAAGAAAAATAAAATCAGATTTGAATAGCATTGATTTTGTGCTAATTTGTGCTATCAGAAAAAAGTTAATATATTGATTCGTTCTTCAAAAACTAATCTCTAACAGAATTAGGCTCAAGAGTAAAATACCCTTCGCGACGAGCAGAATCAATCGCTACTTTCACAATAGAAGCGTTATAATTTATGCCGCCAAAATATGAAGTTTCAGATTTTATGTCTTGAAACGTGGGATTTGAATGGTGATGATGCTCGAAATACCGGATATCTGTGAGTGACTTCCATCTAATATGTTTCACAATAAATTATTCGCTGTTTAAGGTTCTCATAATTATTATATTTTTATAACATGTTTATTAGCATAAAAAATTATAAAATATTTTTCTGATTCTGTGTATGAATTCATTTGAAGATCGGAAAAATAATTCGGCGTGTAGATTACGGAATTAGAAATTTATATAATTTTGTACTAATTAATCATTGAGATTTACTTCGGCAAACTAATTATGCATTAAGCTGCTTCAGAAATAGGAATTTTTCATTCTTAATTAGAGTTATTTTCCTTTTAATTTAATTTTAAATTATAATGTATTCATAAAATTTTACACAAATGTTATTATTGCAAACTAGCAATAAATAACAAATTTATTTTCATTTCCTAATATATAAAGTCTGCTTTAAAAAGTATGATTTATTATTCATTGTTGTTTAACTTGTTAAGCACAAACAACATAGTTTGACGTTCAGGGTTTAAATTAAATATAATAGCCAATAATAATATTGATATAATTGTATTTTATTATGTTAAACGATATAATTAAAACAGTAACCTCTTAATAATCTTGAGTGATATAAATTAACAAAGCAGGTGTTATTAAAGATTTTTCTTTAATATTTTTTTCTTTTTTTTTCTAAGTCATTATATTCTATCCATTGTCCAAATTTTAAACACAATGCTGTATAATATCTTATTGTTTGTATGGCTCTTGTGAAAAAGAGTCTTTTATATTTGACAACGCCGAGTAATTTATATTCAATATCATATTTAGAGGATTTTTAAATGATTTACTAATATATATTATAATTTGATTTCCATATATGAATTAAGATCCTTTGTAAAAATTTCAAAAAGAACAATGCTTCCTGTAATGTAAAATACATGTATAAATTTATATACAAAATTGCTCTTTCATTAATGAAAGAAGAGAGAATTCAATTTAGATATAAACAGATCTTATAGACTACACTGAGAAAAAATTATCCTAAATTTCAATAAATATTTATTTGAATAGTACCAATTAAATATTTATTAAATATAAAAATATATTTATTTAGTACAAAAAACATTAATTTAATTTAACAATCACTTCTTTTTATTAAGTAAATATTTATTTATTGTAAGTAAATGTTTAGTTAGCAGTATTCAAATAAATATTTATTTGAATTTAGATTTTTTTTTTCAATGTAGATATTAAAGTACCTACTAGATATTCTGATCTAGATCTTTACTAAACTAGCAAATTTGCAAAATTTAATCAGATTTGTTGAAATATTTAGTACCTTTTTTATAATTTGTACTATCAGTAAAGAACTTTGTACGCTATGCTGTTTTGAGAAAAAAAAACGATAAGGTTTAAAATTTTTATTAAATGATTTCGTCTAGCGAATAATAATATTTATAAGTAAAGTCATATAACATTAGTAGCAGAAAAAATTATAATAATGAATAAAAATAATTTCCTTAAATGTATAAAAAGAAAAGGTGTTGTAACATATTTCTACATGATTTTGATTCTTCGATTTGAATTACAGATAACTTTTTGTGTCTTACCAAGCAACCAGAATTGCAATGAGATGTTTCTCCAAAACTTGGTACGTCTTTAGTAAAAAGGATGTCAGCTAAATAATCGACATTTGTCTTGCAATTTACATATTTGGAATCACCGACATCAGACATCGGGAAAATTTACAGAAGTATTTGTGCGCGCAATTTATATGTATAAGGACTAATACCGTTATTTATAGTATGGTCAATTAATTCAAAAAATAAATTTGTTTTTGCTATTTTGTTCATGTATGTTCGAATATTATTTGAATCGTGTCCTGCAGTAAGTAAGATTTGAAATATATTATCAAAGGCACATGTATTGCTAATAGTGTAATGTATTGCTAATTATTATCATGTATTTTTAAAGATCTTAAAGATAGAGCATTATCATTTTTTATAATAGGTATTTTCATTGCTTTTTGCAATTCAAAGAGTCAACTATCTTATGTTGATTTTTTTCTCGGACACAATGTATTACTTTTGCTCGATTTTTCTGTTACTAATTTACGCTAATTCTCAATTTCACGACTTGATAAAATGTCTTTTACATTTTTCATATTTTTGCACGTCATGCATATGTGAGGTTGACCATAATCTTCTTCAGCATCTCCAAATGGTACGGAACATTTAGACAATGCATGTACATGTTTTTTTTACACAAAAAGCAACTATGTGCACCTGTTGGCTGATCATTACTTTGACATGCAAGATACGAATTGTATGAATTTGACATAATACACTAATATCTGATTCTTTAAAAAGTGGAAATTATAGATATATGTTTATCTTTTGAATGAACAGATACAATATCATCATTATTTTGAACATCAATAATTTTTGTACAATAACTCCATGTAAAAAATTCATGTGCTTCTGAATAAAAGAATCAACACGCAACAGTGGACAGTCCCTTAATAATAATGATTTTAATTTATTAAATTCGCTTTCAACAGATGAACTAGAGGCAAGTATGCGACTATAACCAAATTTATCTGTACAAACATTTGTCTAAAGAGGTAGTGATCTGATATTGAGTATAAGATGTTCAACTAACTGTGAATAAAAATGTGAATTAATTCTATTGCCTTCATTCGAAATAATTGATGATTTAACATTGTTTAAAATTTCTTTACTCCAAGTGGTCCATGAATTTTCAAATGGATTAAGATAATCTAAATACATTTGACATGTTTTCAATTTCATACTTACAATTAGCACTTTCGGTTTCAAAATCTTCTAATTTCAATTCATTACTTGTCATTAAGTTTATTAGTTTAATTCGTGCTTCATCACATTGCGTAGGATCATTTTCTAAATTACCGGTTTCAGATAATGCTATGTAAAATTTTTTTTTTTTTTTNAATTTCTTTACTCCAAGTGGTCCATGAATTTTCAAATGGATTAAGATAATCTAAATACATTTGACATGTTTTCAATTTCATACTTACAATTAGCACTTTCGGTTTCAAAATCTTCTAATTTCAATTCATTACTTGTCATTAAGTTTATTAGTTTAATTCGTGCTTCATCACATTGCGTAGGATCATTTTCTAAATTACCGGTTTCAGATAATGCTATGTAAAATTTTTTTTTTTTTTTTTCTTTCTTCCCATTTATTTACAATCTGTCAAAAAGACACTAAGTAAATGTTGTATTTTACAAAAGTTGAGTAACATGTAAGTAACTCTCCCACTGGAGAGCACTCATTAACAAAATTATATTAAAAAGAATAATATAAGTAGTTATAGTATGAGGCTCCGGTTAAGAATACAAAAAATAAAATATGAATTATGAATTTAAGAAATATGTCATAATCGTTGAAATTTCTTCAGTCTTTTCCCTATTTCTGTGTAATACTGCAGCCAATTTGTTTGGGTGGGTTTTGAGTCTATCTTTATATCTTGAGCGGATCCTTGTGATTTCCTCTTCCACGGTTTTAATGTTCAGGTCGTTCCGAATGATCTCATTCGGCACAAATCAAGGTGCATTTGTGATTATTCTTAAACACTTAGACTGAAACCTTTCCATTATATTTATATTGGACTTAGAAGCACTTTCCCAGAGTTGAGCTCCGTAAGTCCAAACCGGTTTAAGGATGCATTTGTAAATGAGAATTTTATTAGTCATTGATAATTGAGATTTCCTGCCTAAGAGCCAGTACATCTTTCTTAGTTTCAGATTTAACTGCTTACGCTTAGTCCAGATATGTTCTTGCCATGTAATGCGACGATCCAAATGCATCCCGAGATATTTAACGCGGTCGTGTTGAGGTATTGTTTTGTCGTTGAGAAGTATTTTAGGGCAAGTCATTTTTCGAAGAGTGAATGTGACATGTGTAGACTTGTTTTCGTTGATCTTAATTCTCCACAATTGGAACCATTTCTGTATTTTGTGCATATATTCTTGTAAGTTCTGTGAGGCTAGGATTGAGCTCGAGTTTATGGATAGTAATGCAGTATCGTCTGCATATGTTGCAGTTGTGATGTTATCTTGTGATGAGGGTAGGTCAGCAGTGAATAACAAATAAAGCGTGGGACCCAGGACGCTGCCTTGCGGGACACCAGCTTTAACAGAAAACAGTTTAGATGTTATGTCTTTGATTTTGGTCTGGAATGTACGATTGCTCAAGTATGACCTTAGGAATAAATAATAATTTTTTGGGATCCAGTTTTTCAATTTGAATAATAATCCATCATGCCACACTTTGTCGAAAGCTTGTGCTACGTCCAGAAACACGGCCGAGCAATATTTTTTTCGTTCTACAGCTTCTATGATTTTACTTAGTATTCGATTCACTTGTTCAATGGTGCCATGATAGTTACGGAAACCAAACTGATGATCAGGAATAAGATTTCTATTGATAATATATTTATTTAATCTATTTAGAAAGAGCCTCTCTAATATTTTTGCAATTATAGGAAGTAGGCTAATAGGCCTGTAGGAAGAAACAATACCTGGATCTTTGCCAGGTTTCAAGATCATAATAATTTGTGCCACCTTCCACTGATCAGGGAAGTATGCTAAGCGAAAGCAAGCATTGATTAATATTGTGATGAACCTTACAGCTTTAGTTGGTAGTTCCTTGATGATCTTAGCATCAATATTGTCATAGCCAGGAGTTTTTTTAAATTTAAGATTTTTAATAATACCTTTAATTTCGTTGATTTTTACGTGCGGAATGGATGTATCGTCATCCGGAAAAGTCTTAATTCCTAGCATTAAGGTACTTTCTTCTTCTTCGGATACCTCTCTTGACGTAGATTGAAAGGTTTCACTTAGATGGGTAGCAAATGTATCAGCTTTTTCAGAGTTCGTTCTTGCCCAGTTTCCGTCGCTCTTCCTGATAGGTGAAATAAATTGTTGCGGCCGTTTAATTTTTTTAGTACACTTCCAAAGCGAGTAATCGCTATCCCTGGTGACATTTAAGGACTCGATGTTATTTTGAAATTTTGAGTTGTGATATTCAGACAAAACTGTTTTGAGATCTTTGATGGCCTTGTTCAACTTAGCTTTATCAGCACTGTTTCTTGTCATTTGCCAAATTTTCCTGAGCTTTCTTTTTTCCAAAATCCTTGTTTTAATACTGGTTGGTACCTTCCTTACTTCTGTTATTATTATTATTCATATCCTATGTTGAAGTAGAGGCACTGATTGCACGATGTATAAGAATGTTGAATTTTTCGATTTCGTCTTCAAGTTCGTCAGGCTTCTTTAAGGATACGTTGCAGGTTAGATTGCTATTTATATAAGTCTTGTACTCAGTCCAGTCAGTATTTTTATTGTGCAATTTGTTGTTTATGTCCATAAGAGTAATTTTGGTTTCTACGGTGACAAAGATTGGAGAGTGATCAGATGTTAATTCCAGGCTAGATTGCGCTTTTACTTGAAACGGGTTTAACCCTTTAGTTACTGCGAAATCAATTAAATCGGGAAGTTTATTAGAATCCGAGGGCCAATATGTAGGTTCACCGGTTGATATTGTGCTTAAATTATTTGATGTTATAGTTTCATACAGCTGACGCCCCTTAGTGTTGGGAGTAGGAGACCTTGAACCCCACCAGGGGTGTTTGGCATTATAGTCGCCTCCTGCAATGAAACGGTGTCCCAGCGATTCGAAGAATTCGAATATAATTGCTGTGAAATTGCATATTTTGGAGGGGAATAAATTGCAGAGATAACTAAGGGCCCAGTCCAGTCCTCGATCATAATGCTAGTAGCTTGCAGAAATTCTTTATGGTATTTATCAATTTCATGATGTTTAATTGATGTTTTGATAATAATTGCTGTACCACCGTGTGCTTTATTATTTGGATGATTTGTTGTGTATATACTGTAATAAGGAATTCGTATGTAGTTCTTATTAGTAAAATGTGTTTCTGACACAAGCATAATGTCAATATCGTGGAGTTTAATGAATAATTGCAGTTCTTGTATTCTCTGGTTTAATCCATTCGAATTCCATATAGATAATTTCAGACTATTCATTTTGATATTTTATTTATGAGACAAGTGAGTAGATTTAACATTGTGTCCATTCTATTCATTAGTTGAATCATCATTTCTTCTAATTTGTTATTATGTACAATTTCTGTCCATGAGGTTCTTTCCTTNTTGTGTCCTATTTATTCATTGAATCATCATTTCTTCTAATTTGTTATTATGTACAATTTCTGTCGATGAGGTTCTTTCCTTATTGTTATGATTTTGGTAACACCGCTTGCGGTAACCTGTGCGTAAGATTCGTTCGGATTTAATACTTTTTCAAGCGGAGGTACATCTTTAGATTTTAAATTTGAATTTTGGTTAATTGTTTTATCTCTTAAAGCCGGAAATAATTTCTTTTGTAGTTGCTTTCGAACAGTACAATCTTTGTAACTTGCCGGATGATCTCCACTGCAGTTTGCACACTTTACTTCTGTTGTTTTTTCTTTAATTAGACAATCGCGAGTCAAATGAGTACCGGCACATTTTACGCAGATTGCCATTTTGTGATAATAGTTTTTAGTATGCCCAAATTCCTGACATCTCATACATTGAGGAATATCTCTTTTTTTACGAGGAGGTTCTATTGTGACAACAGTGTTCATAAGTCTGTTGATTTTATATATTTCTTTGTTGTTATCATTTGTTTCAATTTCGACGAAGAAGAGAGGAAGAGGATCCTGATTGGTGTACCGTTTAATGTTATTTATTCTTTTCACTTTATGACCATGATCTTCAATCTCGTTTGTTAGTTCTTCAATGTCAACAGATGGGTATATATTTTTAAGAACAACTTTATAATTCTTATCCTGTTTACGTTGATAAGTGTAAAATTCAGTTTTTCTCTTTTTTAATTCCTCCACAATTGGTAGATACTTATCCGAGGTGCTCGGTTGGATTTTAATTTCTGTAGTAGATATCGTTTTCAAAGTGTATTTAGCATCAATTGTAGCTAACACTTCCATAAGAGGTTTGACGTTGTGTACACTATTTACGTATATAGGAGGCGATTTCGGAGAATTAACGTGTTTAGTCTCCGTTGGTTTTTCGGCCTTGCTTTCAGTTCATTATTTGAATTGAGAACACTGAATGAGTTACTTACTGGCACTGGGCTGTTTAGCCAGTAGGTTTTGATAGTGGTTTGCCTTTTTTTAGTGGCCTTAGTAGTAGTAGGGCTCGTCCTTATTCTTTTTTTAAGACCTTTCACCAGAGTCCAACTTTCTTCACTCACTGGGTCCATTCTCTCGGCATCACCCGTCGAGGTAGTTTCCATATCTCGGTCTTACACTGATATATATAGTCACTATACTTATTTCAGTTATTAAGTTTCACTTCGACATCAGCTTGTGTATACATACAATACAATACAATCGCGCACAGCGGACCACGAGTACGTCCGCTCGCGGCGAGAGCTAATTCGAAACTGATGTAAAAATAGCATTAATTATATCTTTTGCATTTACGATGCTTCTACAAAGTATCAGTTGACCAAGTGCGTGAAGATAAAAAGTTTTTACTCTTTTATTTAATGATTTAAAAAAGTTAGAATATGATTTTACAAAATGCGCGACATCAATCCTAACATAACATTTAGGCAAACTAAAATTTCTACATGAATCCGCGTAACCTTCTATATTAGAATAATTAGTAAAAGCGTGGATAATTGCAATTAAAAGTGCTTTTGAAGAATCGCATACCACTTCTTTGAGTATCGATGCACGTACCTCCAGAACGTACGTCCAGAACGTACCCATTCTGTCAAAAAAAATGTATTGAATTAACATTGTGACTTTCTCTTATCATTTGACAAACCGAAAATTGTCCACTGTTGCAATTGATGGCACAAACATATAGAATATGTTTGGATTTTGATCCATTTGCCTTATTTAATTTTTTGACGATACTACCAGTTGCATCAACAAATATACATGCATTGTTTTCAAGCATATCTTTAGCGTATCTTTTGTAAACATTAGCGTATCTTTTGTAAACATTAAGTTGATGATTACTCCAATAATGAATAAAAAAAGGATCTAATCCAATATTATGTATTATATTCTATAATGACGAAAATTTTAAAATAACTAAAGCTTTAAAAATATCTGAATCTACTTAATCTATTTCTATCGCTTCTGATTTCGCTGTACGTAGAACAGCGGAACTGAATAAATAAGGAGGCTCTGGATCTCCCTCTTTCATTAACATGTGTGCTTTCTCTGCACGATACACATAAATTGATTTATTTTGTAATTCTTTCTCGATAATTTTCTTTGTTGGATTTCTTAGGAATCTTTTACTACAATTTCCTTTTCCTTGTAGATATGTGCAATTTAATTTCACGCTGTTAGTGAATGGATCGTTAGCTTATAATACATTTTAATGTATTGCCATATTTACAGAAGCCTAAAGAAAAAAAATGTCCTTTTTAAATTTACAGCTACAAATGCGTTAAATGCATACATAAAAACGATAAAAATAATAAGAACATTAGTTTTAAATCAATAATATAAAAATTCATATTTTTATTAGAAAAAATACCAAACTACGTAAATTAATCTGTTATTAAAATTTTCATGACTGAGAATAGATAATATTTAATGGACGATTTTTTTTATTCTAATAATTAATGTTTTATTCTAATAATAATGGTAATTAATGTTTTATACTTTTAATTTTAAAGAATATTCTTGCTTTCTGTAACGTCCAGCACGAATAAACGATCCGTGCGTCACGCGTTGCCATGACAACGGGCCTCAGGCCTCGTGTCGCGAAAGTAATCGAAAAGTAGAGAGCCTACAATCAGAGTGGCGCCATATGAGAGATGTCGTCATGTTTTAGCGAAATTCTGCGAGAGAGAAAGAGATATACGGTCTCAGTCTATCCAACAGACTGTCTGAATTTTAGGGTTAGGTGCAACAGCATTGAACGACATAGATACGTAAAGGTACATTGATAAAAATAAAGTTACCGAAATTATTTTAGAAAATGGATGTACAATACCATTTTGTAACAATTCATTAAAAAAAGGATATGTTATGAAAATAATTCCGAAAGATGCCGAATGAATTGATTAAAGAATATAAATGGCAAATATAAAAATTGGACACCTTCAAAAAATTCATCTGTATGTGAGGTAAAGTAATTTATTCTTTATAAATGATGTATTTAAAATATTAAAATAAAAATGTAACATAAAATATACACAGATTAATTATAATATAATATCTGAAGGTAATGTCTTGGCATTAAGTATATGTATAATCACATTGGTTACGAATTTAATTCTTTCTCTTTTTGTCGTAATCTTTTCAATTATATATCATTGCATTGTGAGTCTAAATCAAATAATATGATAATTACGATATTTAATATATTTTATGAAATGGTATATACATATATAATATTTTTCTGAATTTTTGATTTCTTTTATATTATTACAGATGCATTTTGCTTCTAAAATGTGGGAACAGCAACTAGATAATAAACAAGCGCATTTAATAGCGCAAATAATGTGCAATAAATAACGTTTTGTATAAAGTAATGTGCAATATTACAAAATGTATATATATTGCAATAGTACAAAATAAATGAAATTTTTATAATAAATAATATATGTAAAAGTTTTATTATTTTATATACAATATTATATATATTATCATTTTATATACAATATTTATTTATTATTATTTTTTAATTTGTCACAATTTTTGAGCATTTTTAGCATGAATTCAAAATTTAGAAAATAATGCGTTTAAAAAACTGAACAAGGAAAACATGGCGGATCAATCACAAGTGATACCCGTATGGCGTCACTCTGATTGTAGGCTCTCTATCGAAAAGTACATCCTAACACGATCTGTGTCACCCCGCGAACTCGCAAGCGAAAGCGATGAGTTACGCGCTCATAGCGTGACAGCGAAATTAAACTAAAAATGTACCGCACCTGCACGACCGATTTAATTAAAATCCTTAATTGATATAAAACCCTACTAAGATTACGGCTTGCAGTAACAATCAAATAACCGCGAAGATCGGATAGAAAAACCGCGTTCAAGCACGCTCCCATATAATAACGACAAAACTTTATTAATTAATTCAAAAATTGTAATTAATATAGCTGCAAGTAAATGATCCCGTAAGTGAGCTACCCGATAGCTCTCATAAAGGGCCTTAATTATCCAACCCTTAATTATGATCCCTAATTATCCAACGAAAACTCCAATTCCAACACTCTCAAAATCACCTAAACAAATACGAGGAAAAACCATTGATTGAGCGGAGAGTTAACTCGATACCGAAAATCTAATGCATAAAAAACTCCCGACACGGGAACAATAATCAAACGGACAGTTCGAATGAATGCAAGCGCGCGAAATCAAAAGGGCTTCGCAAAAACTCCTTTTTGCGCTCTCGCACGAAAAACCTGCATTAATTAAGGAAAAATCATGTAAATTAAAAATTTATAGAATGTTTTAGAACAATGTGAGCCGAAGTATTGGCTCGCCCCCTTGCCCGCGAGACGTCATAGTCCTAAAATGTATATAAACGAGGTCCTTATCCAGGACGGGCGCACTTTGTTTTAATTACTTTTGTCAAAGTTTACTGAGATACGTTTTCCGCAAGTAAACGCAAGGTATTCGAATCGGTCACTATAAACTACTATCGCGCGCGCCGTGTAAGGCTCTTTTATATTAGACTCTAATTATATTTCTGTCCGTCTTCCTTCTTGTTATCGCGAGCATTATACTGTAAAGTTAGAGTGAACATTAATTATTTGATTGTAATTAGTTTTAATTCATTTGTCTTTGTACATATTTCGAGAATCAACAATGTATCAAGGCCAATATAATTATTCAGTTAACGTTCTTTCCTTTTTCTTTTTCTTTTTTTTTCTTTTCTCTTTTACATCTCGTCGTGCCCGAAGTGCCTAAGTGTCTTGTCTGTGACGTCCCTTAAGTGTTAGTGCGTGAGAGTGCCAAGCCTAACGCGTTTCCGACTCGTCCTTAGTGCACCTTTCCATGCCACCGACACCTCGAGTGATGACTTATTATCTGCGATAGCGCACTGTTATAGTGCATAATCTGTCGTCCCCTTCATATTCCGGCATTCTTGAGCACTCGCCAGCGCTCGGGGATGCTCTTTTCCTCAGTCGCTTTCCTGAGAGCTTGAAAGAGCACCGGCGATTGTCCGAGTCGGGACGTAAAGGCTCCTCTAGAGCTCCCCTACCGCTCGACACTCGAATCCCCGTTGCTCGTCCTAACCTCGACAGCTGCCCCCGCAAAGGAAAAGAGGTGCCAGCCTCCTCACTTACTACCTTGCGGCTCCCTCAGCGGAGGGCACAGCTCACTTCTTCTAACAAGCGCTCCAGCGATACCCCGACTTTGTGAGGTTCCGCGGTACTTTCGCCACGCGAGCGCAGAAATTAAAACGACAGCGATGTTCGCAGGAGCAACGGATGCCGCGTGTGCGCCGAGCACACGTGCCGCGAGGCCACTTATAGGAGCCTGGTGCGCGAATACCACCGCTCCGAGGAATTCGACCTTCGTGTATTCTCGGACCCGTCGTGGATTTACCCGAGTCCGGAGTACCACCCCGATCCTCCGCTCGTCCAGAGAGGGCTGACGTGTTTGCTGCGCATCGTGAAGGTCGAAGCCGTCTTCCGGGCGATCCGTATAGTCAAGAAACCTTAGTGCAGAATAAAAAGGATCACCCCATCGGAGACCAGATCTTGCCTTTGTTTTTTTTTCTTTTCTTTTCTTTTCCCTTCTTCCCATCCTCGACTACTCCGCGTAATTATTACATCACGAATCGAGAAATTAACAGATCCTAGCGCCTAGAGATCGAAATCTGGATATGACACTTTTTGTACCATTATTTTAAAATTCTGTAAAAATTTCTTTTTAAAGATATAAAAAGCTATTAGAACTAGAAAATTAGATGTATTAATTTTTTGATATTTGACGACGATTGCATTTATATAGATGAAGTATTTTTAATAACTTTTTATTTCAAATAATTTTTGCGTACAGAGTTATAATAACAGTAAGCCATAATATGTTTATGTCCATACAGATTCATACATAATTGTCAAAAGAACAACATATATACAAAAAGTACATATAATTAGAATCATCTTATCATTGATGAGATTTAGCATCTGCAAAAATGTAATGATTTTTTAACTGAAATGCACATTTTATACGTGTAGCTTGCCAAAACTTATCTGTAATTAAGTCTTGCCATTTACCAGATTCTAAACCTTTATGTAAGCGGTAGTACGTTTTTTCCTTTTCGTGACGTTTGTATACTTTTTCCTTCAATAGATTTGTAAAATCTTCTCGAAGTAAGGAAATAACAAGAAAATTCTCCTGATTGCTACCATCCGACGATATATTTGTAAATGCTTCATTTCAGTTTGAGCTATCTGTTAATACACTTTCACTCACGGAAACAGATTTGTCAGGACATGAAATTTGATTAAAAATAAGATCCTTTATATTATATCTATTGCACACTATAAACGTATACAAACAATTGGATGTCACTTTATTATCCAAATTTTGCGCTATTCTATTCCAAATATCATCTATTTTCGAAATGATCTTATTTTCATTCTTTATAATAACCTTATACTTTATAATAACCTTATTTTAATATCGCCTCCTTTATTTTTATAATCAACTTTTCTTGGTCTACCACGTATTGGATGCACGATGAAAAATACACGTACTGATTCCTCTTACGAATTGATTGATTACTAGAGATTAACTTCGATATTGACGAGGCTTTTTCTTATATATTTTTCGGCTTTTTTTATAAGATGATAAAAGTATGGCCGCTTACTATTAAAATCACGACATCGGTTTTTTTTTACAAATGGCGGTTAAAAACAATTGGCGGTTGAAAATGATACTCGGCGTCTGTTTGATCTCGTAATGCGCAATTGTGCGCTTTTCCTTTGTAGTACCAGATACAAGAAAGCCGAAAAGTTGTCAACTTTAGTCGGCAACTATCAGTGTATTTGATAATTTGATCTGGAAGATGATTTACAAGAATTCAGACCATCAGTAATTGAATGAGCAGGAAAGAAGGGAGAATTATTTTCAGTCGGAAGCGACTGAAAATAATCTTGATAGACATAAATGAATCGAACGCAGCATATGTGAAAATGATCTGACGAATTTGCCGAAACGCACACGCGATTTAAAGTGTGCGTTTCGGATAGTAAAGTGTGTGCGTGCGTGCGTTCGTGCGTGCGTGCGTGCGCCAGCTACTTATGAATGCGCAAGGTTTGAAATTATTTTATACAGCACATTTTTGACTCGACTCGGATATCGACTTAGTAAGAAGCGCCATTCTTCTTATCGGTCGGGCGCAAACGAAATACCGCTATTCAGAAATGGATTAAATCATTGTTTAAACCAGTAATATATTATCAGCTAGAAACGCCATAATAATAATATATTTTTGTATTATATATGTAGAAATATATATATGTATCATGATCGTTGATTAGAAAAGGAATCGTGCGTCTTTGCCGCCTCGGCGATGATGCCAAACTAGAATCGATAGAAATCACATTCTTGAATTGCAGAATGATTGAAACAGAAGTACGACAGTGAGACAGAGAAATAACAAAAAAGAATAGAAGCTCCGATTGTAATTGGTGAGGCTCCGCACGCCGAGCTGGGCTCGTCGAGCAAAACAGCGAATCTATCCTTCAGAGTCTGTGTTTCTCTTTCTCTCTATGGTCGCTTGTTTCTAGGAACCGAAAATGTTTTCTGGGAAATTTCGGCCGCTCAACGTGTATCATTAAGAGGAAAAGGAACATTATAGATAACGTAAAAGTTTTAATAAATTATACTAATCCTATATCCCTCCAATTTATGTATAGTAGCAAAAATAATTTCAAAACATGATAATTTACGAAATATTTCTATGATTTTTCATGGAATTTTCATGGAGCGTTATATACTACGTTCATATAAGTGGTTTATAAAACCTTGGCGTGATCTCGCGCGAGATTTGAATGTTAGATATACCACGATCGATTCCTTTTTTCATTTTTCGTAATTTTTTTTTAAATAAGTGACATTGTTAATAAACACATATTACAGATCAAATATATTTTTATTTAATTATTGAAATTATATGTGTATTTCTAAAAGTTTTAAACCGACAATTGTAGCAAAAATAATTCGACGTAGTATGCGTCGAATAAATAGAAAACTAGTATTTTTATATGTACAATAAATAAAATCTGTTTATCTTTAGAAAAAGTCCGAAAAGAAATCATGTTCCTGTAATAATGTTACGTTTGATGCCGATCAATACTTTTTGTGAAATATTTTTTTATAACTATCACCCGAATGTATGAAAATTCTGAGAATAAATCAAATCGCAAAAGTGCGATGATTTATGTAATTATAAGGATGATGTCAATATAATTTTATAACACTCACAAATTAAAAAGCCTTTATATGTGCAAATAATTTTTTATTTATCTATTGAAGTGATTCGATATTCCTCCTATAGTTGTTGGAGTACATGTTAAATTTTGGGCCGACTTTTGAAGCGTTGCCTTCTTTTCCCCCACCATCAATGCTCGACGGCTAAGCCGCTGAATTGGATCGCGCGCGGATGTGTATCTCAGGAGCGTTGCACTGTAAGAAATATGCTGTACCTTTCAGCAAATTATCAATCCTTTACTTTCCTTAGTATTCTGTGATGTCTTCTTTATTCAACATATCTTCTTTATTCACATGCTGAATAAAGCAGATATCACGAAGTTATTGGAGTTAAGTCATCATTCCAGTTTAAAATTACGCTTTTCGTTCTGTGTCGACTCTTATTAGTCTTAAATTGGTATCATTAATATTTTATATTAAAAGATATTACATTCTGTGGCACATAAGCGTGGTCAGTAATTCTTTGAAAGAAAATCGAATGTATCATAAAAATAATAAAGTAATATTTTAAAAGTACATTCAATAAAATTTATTTATTAATATGATGTTCAATCACTATTATTAAGAAAATAACAATTATGTAGGAAGGAAAATATTTTCATGATAATTTTCATGCTAAAATATTGTTATGTTATCATGATCATTTTCATGCTGGAAGGTATAGTCGCAGCATGTTTTTTATACTGTGACGCTCTTGAGACGTCTGCGCGCGATCCAGTGGTTCGGTCATCGGCCATCGAGCGATTGTAAGGAAAAATAGGCAGAAATTGGATCGAAATGTGCAACTAATTTCAAGCACATTAAAGTACACGTATATAATTTCTATAATTTTATAAAAAATATATTTGGAATAATATATTTATTAATAACGTTATTTATTAAAAAAAAAAAAAAAAATTATGAAGAAAAGGAAAATGCAGGATCGAACATAAGATCTTCAACATTCTGATCTTGCACCTAACGCCCGAGATTACGCTGAGTTCTTGCGGATCACCTCTACGAACGCGGTACATAAAGTACACGGATCGTAAACTATATCTCATCAACTATCACGTTTTGAAATCATTTTTGCTATCATAAGTTAATGAGAAAGATCTATGATTAATATAATTTAATAAAAGGAAAATGAAAGAATTTTAAATCACAAACACGGTTGCCAGTTCTCCGTTTTTTTTTTGCCAGACTCTTGGACTAATATTCGATACTCCAGCAGACGTGAAAATTTTACAAAAATTGGAGATTTTCATATCTGCTGGAGTATTGAATATTAGTTTAAGAAACCGAAGTCTCTATAAAAAAAACGGAGAACTGGCAACCGTGTTTATGATTTAAAATTCTTTCCTTTTCCGTTGTTTTGACAGAGAAAAAATAAAAACGGATAGAAGCTCCGATTGTAATCGGTGAGCCTCAGCGTGGACACGCCGAGCTGGGCTCGTCTAGCAAAACGAGTTTGTCTCCCAGAGTCTGTCCTTCTCTCTGTGATCGCTTGTTTCTAATGACCGAAAATACTTTCTCGGCGATCCCCGCCGCTTGGCGTGTATCATAAGAGGGAAAGAGACATTCTAAATAGATTTTATTAAATTATATTAACCCTTTGCCCTACGATTTAAGTTACGATGACGCGTGTCATAATCAACAATCTGGAATATGTTGTTTACGTTTGGCCCGATAGACGTACCACGGCTCTCACCGAGACTCATGTTTGGCCCGATTTCTTTACCACGAGTCTCACACGAAATTGTAAGCGAAACGATTAATATACCTTTTTCATTAGCGTATAATAGCAAAAATAATTTCAAGACGTGATAGTTGACGAGATATAGTTTAGATTTTCCGTGTATTTTATGTACCGCGTTCATACAGATGATCCACAAAAACTCAACGTGGTCTCGGGCGTTAGCTGCGAGATCAGAATGTTGAAGATTCTACGTTCGATCCTGCTTTTTCCTTTTTTTCATAATTTTTTTTTAAACAAATAATGTTATTAATACATATATACTCCAAATATATTTTTATAAAATTATAGAAATTATATATGTATTTCAGTGTGCTCGGAATTAGTTGCATATTTCGAGCCAATTTCTGAAGTGCTGCCTACTTTTCCCTTACAACCGCTCAACGCTCGACGGCCGAATCGCTGGATTTCGCGCAGACGCGCATCTCAGGAGCGTCACAGTATAAGAAACATGCTGCGATCATACCTTCCAGCAAATTATCATGAAAATATTTTTCTTCCTACATAATTGTTATTTTCTTAATAATAGTGATTGAACATCATATTAATAAGTAAATACATTTTACTGAATGTACTTTTAAAATATTACATTATTATTTTTATGATACATTCGGTTTTCTTTCAAAGAGCCACGTTTATGTGCCATAGAATGTAATATCTTTTAATATAGAATACTAATAATATCAATTTAAGGCTAGTAATAAGTCGACACGGAACAAAATGCGTAATTTTAAACTGGAATGATGATTTAACTCCAATAACTCCGTGATGTTTCCTTTATTTAACATGTGAATAAAGAAGACATCACAGAAGACTAAGGAAAGTAAAGGATTGATAATTTGCTGAAAGGTATAGTCGCAGCATATTTCTTATATAGCAATTATACGTTCCTGAGATACACGTCCGCGCGCGATCCAATACAGCAGCTTAGCTGTCAAGCATTGGTGGCGGGGGAAAAGAAGCGACGCTTCAAAAGTCGATCCAAAATTTAACATGTACTCCAATAACTATAGCAAGAATACCGAATCACTTCAATAGATAAATAAAAAATTATTTGTATATTGCACATATAATGGCTTTTTGATCTGTGAATTATCGTGTTTTGAAAATCTCGTAAATTATCGTGTTTTGAAATTATTTTTGCTATACATAAATTGGAGGGATATTGGATTAGTATTATTTATTAAAATTGATATGTTATCTATAATGTTCCTTCTTCTCTTAGTTATACACGTCGAACAGCCAAAATTGCCCAGAAAGCATTTTCGGTCCCTAGAAACAAGCAACCATAGAGAGAGAGAGAGAGAGAAACACAGACTCTGAAGGATAGACTCGCTGTTTCTCGACGAGTCCAGCTCTGCGTGCGGAGCCTCACCAATTACAATCGGAGCTTCTATTCTTTTTTGTCATTTCTCTGTCTCACTCTGTCGTACTTCTGTTTCGATCATTCGTTCTTCAATTCAAGAATGTGATTTCTATCGATTCTAGTTTGGCATCATCGCCGATGCGGCAAAGATTCCTTTTCTAAACAACGATCCTGATACGTATATATATTTCTATATATACAAAAATATAATATTATTATGGCGTTTCTAGCTGATAATATATTGCTAGTTTAAACAATGATTTAATCCATTTCTGTAGTTGAATAGTGGTACTTCGTTCGCGCGCGACTGATAAGAGGAATGGCGCTTCTTACTAAGTCGACACTTCGGTATCCGAGTCGAGTAAAAAATATGCTATATACAATAATTTTAGACCTTGTACGTTTAAAATAGCTGGCGATTTACAAAAAACCTCAAAGAACAATACTATGCTTACAGAAACGAGTTATGAGCTTTAGTATAAGAACAATGAGTATTCGAAAATTTCATTTATAAGCTACGTCTGCTACGAAATTGCCGCTTGTCGTTCCGACAGAATCCGAGCAGAATCGAAGCTCAACCGAAACATCGTTCCGAGCCCTGATATATGTATATGTAAATAATTCAGTAAATAAAGTTATTTGGAAAGTTTAGACATGTATTGTATATATGTACACACACATACGCGCGCACGCACGCGCGTGTTTTGTATGCTATTTTATATATATGTATAATATATATATATATATATATACATATATATATACATATATTGTATATATATATATATACATATATATA
>JAANIC010002099.1:40121-57751 GCA_017607545.1 Acromyrmex charruanus
TCAGTTTATATCGCTTTGAGTTTCATACAAAAACCTTGATTTTTACTGTGTTTGAAATGTCGAATTTTGTGTTAACCAAGCAGCATTTGCGGGAGGTTCTAATTTTCTGCTTTAATTGGAAGAAAAGTGTAGCTGAAGCCCATCGAATGCTTGTCGAAGTTTATGATGATACTGTTCCAACTGATAAATTATGTAGGGAATGGTTTCGAGGATGGAAATTTCAGCGTTGAAGACAAGCCTCGCTCTGGAGAGCCAAAAAAATTCGAAGACAAAGAATTAGAGGCATTACTCGAAGAAGATCAGAGTCAAACGCAAGAAGAGCTTGCAGAATCATTGGGAGTAATTCAACAAGCCGTTTCTGCACGATTGAGAGCCATGGGAATAATTCAAAAATAAGAAAATTGGGTGCCTTATGAACTGAAACCAAGAGACGTTGAAAGGCGATTTTTCACTTGCGAACAGCTGATTCAAAGACAACAAAGAAAAGGTTTTTTGCATCGGATTGTGACTGGAGATGAGAAGTGGATATTCTACGATAACCCCAAGAAGAAAAAATACTACGCTAAGCCCGTTGCCATCAATCGTTGCCATCGACCTCAACATCAACACCAAAGCCGAACATTCATGGTTCGAAGATCATGCTTTGTATCTGGTGGGACCAAAAGGGTGTTGTTTACTATGAGCTGCTGAAACCTGGCGATTCCATTACGGGCGATCGGTATCGGCTACAATTGATTCGTTTGAGCCGTGCATTGCGAGAAAAACGGCCGGAATACGAGCAAAGACATGATAAAGTTATTTTTCTTCATGACAACGCTCGGCCTCATGTCGCAAAAGTCGTAAAAAAATATTTGGAAACGCTCAAATGGGATGTTTTACCGCATTCGCCGTATTCTCCGGACATTGCTCCTTCTGATTATTGGTTGTTCCGAAGGATGCAGCACGATTTGGCAAGTCACCGGTTCACTTCTTTCGCAGAAATCGAAAATTGGCTCCAAAATTGGATCGCCTCCAAAGACGAGTCATTTTTTCGAGATGGAATTCGAAAATTGCCTGAGAGATGGGAAAAAGTAGTAGCCAGCGATGGACAATACTTTAATTAATCTGTTCATTCATTTTGTTTTGAAATAAATGCATTTTTGAACACAAAAAAACTGACCGAACTAATTTGTACTCCCAATAGATCCAGTTATTCTTCCAGATATTTTGAATAGCGCAACATATTTAGAATTTTTAAGGGATAATCTACCAGATTTTTTAGAAGAAATCCCATTGTTCGAGAGAAGCAAGACGGTGCGGGGCCACACAACGCTAGAATTGTAACGGATTATTTAACTCAGAAATTTCCTAGACGGATGGGTCGATACGGCCCAATACGTTAGCCCGCAAGATTTCCAGATCTTAATCCTCTGGATTTCTTTTTTTGGAGATATTGCAGGGAAATTAATTTATAAAACGCTTCCCGAAGACATGGAAGATCTTGATACAAGAGTGCGGTATGCCGTATGGGCCATCGAAGAAGATGTGATGCAAAACGTTCAAAGAAATTTATTGAGACGTATGAGAGCCTGCGTTAGAATGGATGGTGGACATTTCGAGCACCTCTTATAAAATTACTTTATCCATCACAATCAATCCGATCTTTTTAGAGCGACAGACAGCAATCCGCCCTTTTAAGGGCGACCAATACTTTCTTACATGGAATATCTCTCTTATGTAAAAAAGATCAAGAGATGGAGAGAACGTACAAGAAATATTATATAATAACTTATTTTGTAAAAGTTTTAATAATTATTCACCACGGATCCATAACGCAACACTATCGTACAGCATTACGTTTCATGTAATACTACTTAAGAAGCATTACTCTGTTTGGAAGAAAAATCAATGTCAGAAAAATCAATTATACAACATAAAATGAAATATTCTGATATTGATTTTTTGATATTGATCGATTCGATGTCGATTTGATGCTTTCGACGTCGAACGATATCGAACCGATATCGATTCGATTCTGACTGAGACATCCGTATTTTGACAGCGCTAGTCAAACATAACCAATAAAATCGATCAGCTGCTTGCTATCGTTGAGTGAACGCGTCGTGTGTTAGTAAACAATCGTGATATTCGAGTTGATATTCAGTCGACGAATAATTAATCGGCAGTGATTTATAATAATTAACTAACAGATTCTCTATTAAAATCGAGTGCTATCGTCGAATAAACGCGGCGTGTGATTATCTGTCGTCGAGTGATTTTCGGTCACCGAATGATTAATTGATAATAGTTAAAATGGACCATCGGTAGTAAAACGGACACTTAACTGATAGAGATACAGTAATAAATTTTTTGAGTAATCGTTGAAATACTTGGTTTTCTTCAAGTTAATGAATAGCTGTACGCTGAGCGTAAACGTATCGAAGTGATGCGTTTTATAAGTTACTCGATCTGCATGCATCAATAGGAACGAGTGATTTCTAAACTTGTTAGAGGAATGGAAGTTTAAGTGACAAAAGTTTGGAACTGTACGTGATCCATCAATGATCGATGGAAATTTTTCTTGTTTCTCAAGCTGCAGCATGTCGAAGTCATCAAACTTTTTCGAGGTAATTTGTGTGTGTGTGTGTGTGTGTGTGTGTGTGTGTGTGTGTGTGTGTGTGTGTGTGTGAGAGAGAGAGAGAGAGAGAGAATGCGATCGCATATGCATGCATGTGTAGCGATCGTCTGATCGTAACGAGGGTCCCCCGTACGGTCTGCGTCGGACAGTGAGAAACGCCGCTCCTGGCTACTTTCTCTACGCGCCCTGTCATTCGCTAATTATTTCTTATTATAATTTAAAAACTACTTTTTTGACAAAATTTTGACAAAGGAAAAATGGTCTTAGAATTAAGTCAGGAATATGGCATTTCAAGGATAATATATTCATTTTGAATCACCCTTATATAACATAATATATAATATAATATAATACTTTTTTCAGATGCTTCCACTACTTTAGTTCGAACGCTAAATTGGAGATCCACAGCGAGGACTGTGGAAAACGATTGCGCGATCAGACTACCGAGCGAGGATAATAAGTGACTGAGTTTCGACAATCACTGCAGGAAGGAACACGTCCCGTTCATCGTTTATGCCGACCTGAAGTGTGCATTGGAAAAGACAGATGGGAATCCTGAATCAGTTACGTACACGTATCATCATCACAGTGTCTAGTATTGGATACTACGTGCACTGCTCGTACGACAGCTCACTGTCGGGCTATCGTTTTCACCATGATAAGAACTATATAGCGTGGTTCATAGAAGAACTCCGAAATTTGGCGCACAGTGTACAGTCTATAATTTCGGCTAACATCCCCATGGCGGATTTTACGCGAGATGATTGGCAAAAATATAATAGCGTCACGTACTGTCACGTGTGCGAGAAATCATTTACAACAAACGATACGCGGGTACGCGATCACTGCCACTTAACCGGGCGATACAGAGGCCCCGCGCACTCAAATTGTAATCTAAATTATAGGGATTCGCATTGCATACCCGTAGTTTTCCATAATTTATCAGGCTATACGACGCGCATTTCATCAAGGAAATTGCCACCACGTACGAAGGCCGTGTTGATCTTTTACTGATAACTAAAGAAAAATATATCTCGTTTACTAAACATGTCAATAATACCAAAATTGATAAAAAAAATTGTGTAAAATTACGGTTTATAAATTCATACAAATTTTTCGTTTCTAGTTTGGACAAATTGACGTCTTTTCTCAATAAAGACAAACTACGGACACTGCAACACGAATTTTGCAATTTATCAGAAGAAAATTTTAATCTTTTGACACGAGAGGTGTCTTTCCGTACGAGTACATTGACTGTGTCGAAAAGTTGGATGAGCTGTGTTTACCGCCTCGCGAGTCGTTTTACAGTTCATTGACAGACAACACGGTATCTGAGAACGCTTACGTGCACTCCGAACGTGTAACAACGGTTCTCCATCCGGATACTCAGTGAATATAGCGATTTATATCTGAAAACGGACGTATTGTTGTTGGCCGTCGTCTTTGAAAATTTCAGTTGCGTCGCGAGTTATGGGCTCGACCCCGCGTATTATTATACCTTACCGGGTTTTATGTGGGACGCTTTATGTTAAAACATACTGGCGTAAGATTTGAACTGCTTACAGACATTGACATGGTCATGTTTATCGAGCGCGGTATACGCGGTGATCTGAATCAGTGTTTGTACGCGCGAGCCAATAACAAATACATGCCATCGTACGATCCATCGAAACTGTCATCGTACTTGATGTACTATGACAACAATCTGTACGACTGGACAATGTATCAACCATTGCCTTATGCTGATTTTCGATGGGTCGACGACGTACAAAATTTTGACTTTACGACCATCGCGTTAGATTCGGTAACAGGCTATATTCTCGAAGTGGACGCGGAGTACCAGCAACATCTTCATGATGCGTATACTGATTTACCATTCTATCCGATGCGCGAGAAACTACCCGGCAAGCGCGATGACAAGCTCCTCGTAACATTAAGCGATAAACAGCGTTACGTCATACATTATCGTAACTTGCAGTGTACTCGTTACAGTCTCTGTATCACAAAGGTTCATCGTATATTGCAATTCACGCAATCTCCATGGCTACGCGATTATATAGAATTAAACACAAAATTTAGAACTTTGGCCAAAAATGATTTTGAAAAAAATTTATACAAACTTATGATATACTATGAATAACTCGGTATTTGGCAACCATGGAAAATGTATGCGATTGCATCGACGTAAAGTTATTAATACAATGGGAAGACAGATACGGTTTTGAGACAATGATCGCGAAACTAAATTTCCACAGCCGTAGCGTCTTTTCGGAGAATTTGGTTGCGATAGAACTGCGTAAGTTCGACAAACCGATATACCTATGTGGGTATGTGCATCCTCAACATATCCAAGACACATGTTTGTACGAATTTCACCATGAGTACATGGCACCGTTATTTCGCGAAAAATGCAAAATTATACCGATACTGTGAATTATACCTATAGCCCTTATACTATATAGAATGTGATGATGTCTACGATATCATGAAACGCGATATAAGTAGATTTGATACGAGCGATTACTCGAGCGACAACGCGTACGGCATATTCGCTCGCGAATAAAAAAGTTCCTGGCCTTATGAAAGACGAGAACAACGGTGCCATCATGACCGAATTCGTTGGACTTAGAGTGAAAATGTATGCTTTGCGTGTAGAAAGAAAGAAAAATATGAAGAAGGCAAAAGGCATCAAGAGCAACGTTGTAGCGAGGTCTATAACATTCGAGGATTACACGCGGTGCTTGAATGACGCAATCGAAATGAAGCGCAGACAGTCATGCATAAGATCCAAATTGCACAAGATGTACACGATATCAAAAACAAAAATCGCTCTAAGACTGCATGACGATAAGTGGTGTATCGTGCCAGGTTCCACCGACATGCTGCTATGGGGACATTACCGGTAAATAAAACACATTTGTATAGTATGTTTAATATGTATAATATGTGTAATATGTATGCTATGTATAATATGTAAAATATAGTATGTATAATATGTATAATAATAGCATGTATAATATGTAAATATAATATGTATATGATATTTATAATATGTTTAATACTAATATTTATAATATATTTATATTTTTTATAATAAATATAAGTTTTACAACACATTGTCTTTATGTATCCACGAATTGTGTGCGAATTGTGTGCGATGTCAAATCCCAACCATTTCACGTAAACCTCATTCCCTCTCTTGCGCAACACCTTTTCAATGAGGTTAGCGATGCTATGCAATTCGTATTCGTAGAATCCTCCAATAACAGGCTCTCCGCGAGAATCTTCCAGAAGATACGTCACTGGATTAGTTTGTTGCATGTTGATAATTTTTGAACAGCTCCAATTCGACGTGTAATCTTTATCAAAGACTATCTTGAATTTACTCACGTGTACCGAATCATCCATTTTGTATCGCGCGGGTGCTGCAATTTTTATGCGATTGTAAACTGTAGCCTGTTAAGAGCTGTCGTTAAGAGCCTGTCGGTGATCGCGAGAGTAACTTCGATGGGACGCATACCAATTGTTTGATGCTTGCGCGCGTTGTAATTTGATATGAGACGCGGCAGGATGTCGATCCATTTGTAATTTTCATTGTGCGTAAATTGTTTCCACATGTCGTTCTCCAACATACGATTAAATCGTTCAACGACCGAGACCTTCATTATGGAATACATAGAATAATAGTTGATGTTGTGCTTCTTCAAGAGTTTCTGTACATCAGAGTTGTAAAATTCCTTTTCTCTGTCAGTATGCAAATTTTTCGGACATCTTCCATCGTCTCGAATTATCTTTGCAATCGCCTTCGTTGCCTCGTTCCTGCTCTTGGCTTTGAGCGGTTCGGCCCATGCAAGCTTACTCAGCATCGATAACGATAAGAATGTAGTGAACGATAAGTGGTAACTTCTGTTGAATCGCGTATAAGGACGCATCTTGACCACATCCGCCTGCCACAGTTCATCCTATCCTGTGTTCATCATGTACTGTGACGTGTCTTCGCGGAAAATTTCTTCTTCCTAGAGCGTGCAATTCATCAACCAGTAGACATTATGGATAATTATTCGACACGATGCACTTCTCGAATCATCTTTTCAAGTTTGTTTAGCATAACTTGCATATTATTTTGTAAGGCTGCAATCTTCCTCTCGATTTCATTCAGACGATCTTTCAAATATTGAACACTCTACTGCACGTATCGTTTGTTTGCTGTGTCAGCATCATCTACCGGTAGCGCTACTCGTCGAATCTTGCGCGACTTTGCGTCAAAGTCAGCTGCAAAGAGTGTTATCACACACGTCATTTCTAAGAAATCCACGTCACTAATAGTGCGATTTGCTTCTTCCTCCAATAGTCCAAACTTATTGATTGGCATTGCGATGTCAACTGAACGACGTATGTAGAACGAGGTTAATTTATAATTAGACCGGCTTTGCGAAGCTCTTCGATAATCATCAGAATCTCGTTGTCGTGATCATTGTGACCCGCCTGGCGCGAGATCTCGAGCAATCGCAAACGATCCACAATTTCGTTGGGATTGTTCCAATGGATATAGTCAATCATGTTATCGTTTAGTGTCATCGTACGCGATAAATCCACTCACTGTTTATTCCAACTTTTTTACTCGACATCAATGGCGCTATTATGTTCTTATACTTATATCCTTTATTACCCATTACTTGATTACTCGGGCTTTAATCGCGTCGGTGAGCATTTGTTGTCGGCAGAATGTTTCTATAGGTCTGTACGTCATCATCCGTACAGATACTTTCGTTGGGAAATTTCATGAAAATTAACTCGTACAAGCCCGGCGTTCCATCGTATCTTTTTCTATCTAGAATTATATCGTCGTTTTTGTGTAAGGTAATACGTTTATCACTAAGCATCGTTCTCTCGTCGCTGAAATAAACTCCATACACAACGTCTATGTTGACGGCTTTCTTACCTCTCAGGACCGCTTTCAGATATTTCTGTCCCAACGGACGGATAGTTTGCATGCAGCTTTTCTTGCTCCTCGGATGTTTGAAGCAGGTGTTACGAGCAGTTTTTCGAAAATTTCTTTGACGGTGGGAGCGTGGTCATAAATCGCGCGATTGTATTAGGTGTTGGAATTAATTCGTAGCGTTTTACAAGAGATGGCACAAGCAGTACACTATTTCGTTGTTATAGTTCTGTATACATTGTAAACATCTATCATAGGACGTCATTTGCCGTACATAACCTTTCTTGAAATCATAAATAACAACACTGTATAATTCATTGAATATGTCAAAATTTGTGCCAGATAAAGTGTTTTTGCGGGGAGTTTTGCTTCATTACTTTAATATGAACAAAAGTGCAGCTGAAGCGCATAGAATTCTTGTTCAGACTTATGGTGACAATGCTCTGTCGGATACGACATGCAGAGACTGGTTTCGACGCTTCAAAAATAATGATTTTGAACTTGAGGATAAAGAACGTTCTGGCGCACCGAAAAAATTTGAAGACAAAGAATTAGAGCAATTACTCGATGAAGACCCATCTCAGACGCTATCAGAACTTGGAAAAATATTACAAGTTGATGAGTCAACTGTTTCAAAACGTTTAAAAGGGTTAGGAATGATCCAGAAGCAAGGACATTGGGTGCCGTATGAATTGAAGCCGAGAGACGTCGAATGACGTTTTGGCACGTGTGAACTACTGCTTCAACGGCAGAAAAGAAAAGGTTTTTTGCATCGGATTGTTACCGGTGACGAAAAGTGGATCCATTATGACAATCCAAAGCGCAGAAAGTCATGGGTTAAGCCCGGCGAACCATCAACATCAGTGGCAAAGCCCAATATCCATGGCTCAAAGCTCCTGCTCTGTATTTGGTGGGATCAGAAGGGTGTCATATACTACGAACTGCTAAAACCGTATGAAACCATTACTGGAGATCTCTACCGACGGCAACTGATGCGCTTGAGCCGTGCATTGAAGCAAAAACGGCCGGAATACTTCGAAAGACACGATAAAATCATCTTGCTGCACGACAATGCTCGCCCACACGTTGCAAAACCGGTAAAAACATACCTGGAAACACTTAAATGGGAAGTGCTACCGCACCCGCCGTATTCTCCTGATATTGCACCTAGCGACTACCACTTGTTTCGATCATTAGCTCATAGCTTGTGCGAGCAGAAGTTCACATCTTACAAAGATTGTACAAAATGGTTCGATTCCTGGATTTCATCTAAAGACGAACAGTTCTTCCGACGTGATATTCATTCACTGCCCGAAAGATGGTCAAAAGTAGTAGAAAGTGATGGGAAGTACTTTCATTAATGTATTTTTTAATGCTCATGTGAAATAAATAACATTCTTTCATTAAAAAAACGCTACGGAATTAATTCCAACACCTAATATTATTTCAGACACTTTGTTCCACAAAGTGGATGGTATGGTTTTCGATTGATTCAACATTGATTTCACAGGCGTGAAAGGCTTGCACAGGATTGTCGTACAAAGCATTCGGTCGTTTTCTTTTGGGTTTTGGTTCCTCGTCTTCTCCCGAAAAGAATGTTTCAATCATAATAGGATCCTTGGAGGATTCATCAGTGTTTTCAACAATCTGTTTCAGCGGATCGATAATAGGTTTGAAGTGCTTTCCAATGTGATATCCTCCTCTATTTTACCAGTTTTCAAGGCGCAGTACTTTTTGCGAATCAAATCGCTCGGTTTCGCAACTATCGCTCCTTAACTCTTTTCACTTCTCTCTTTGCTATTGTTCATGTCAACGTATTGAGGTCAACTGATCACATCACGATATGGCAAAGTCATTAAATTTTTTTTTGTATCGCCCATCGGTAAGCGCACTGTCCTTGTCAATCACTAGGAATCTATACTTTTATATCGCCAACATTTACGACATAAATCGCAGGAATCCTCATAGGACATATCAGTATTCACGTGATCGTTATACACGCGTTTCAGATTGGTATCATCCTCTTTGAACAGGATCAACAGATTTGCATTGCCGCGTATAAAGTGCTTCGGTATCTTTGCATACGTCTGACAGAGATAAAAACAGTCGACGCCTGCGTGTCGTCTCATTGCAAAGTACTCTCTTATCGCGTCCTGCCACGTCATCAAAGATAAAGATGGAATTCGGAAGCGCCTCTCTCGGTGGAATGACGTCGCTGTTATTGGAGAATGTAAAATAACCGATTTCTTCGATCGATGTAATAAATTCGCCAAGCATCGATATTTCGGCTGTTGCAGCGATTTTGAGTAAATATACACAGTGCATTCAAAAAGTTCCGGGACTACCGCGCGCTAAAATCGGGAAGTGGCGCTATCTCTGCTCCAACGCGCGAACTACTTTCCGCCGACTTCTGGCTAGCTACTGTTAAAATTTCAAACCGCTATCTCGATTCAGTAGCGAGTTTTGGCTGATAGAGTAAAGCTGTGATTTTTTGTCGCGTCACAATTTTAATTATGGAGCAGAGAGCCGCCATCAAATTTTGTTTTAAATTGAAGAAAACTCCAAGTGAAACCCTCGAATTGTTACAAACCGCGTATGGAAATGAATGTCTTAGTCGTAGTAAAGTGTTCGAGTGGTATGCGCGTTTCAAAGCCGGTCGGGAGTCACTGGCAGACGATCCGCGAGAGGGGCGTCCCTCCACTTCCACCACTGATGCGAACATCGAGCGAGTGCGCGTTGCTGTGGTCTCCAATCCACGTGCTACTGTTGAAATGTTGTCCGACGAGTTACACATCAGCGAGGGAAGTGTTCACACCATTCTAACCGGAAAACTGGGTAAGAGCAAGATCTGCGCGAAGTTCGTTCCTCATTTTTTAACACCAGAGCAAAAAATTCGTCGAGTGGCAGCATCGGAAACTCTCATCGAAATGGCGGATTCGGACCCAAATTTTTTGGATAAAATTATCACAGGTGACGAATCATGGTGTTTTCAGTACGATCCTTCAACCAAACGACAGTCGATGGAGTGGAGGGGTCGCGGCGAGGGGAGGCCGACCAAAATTCGCGCGGTGAAATCGAAAATCAAGACCATGTTGATCACGTTTTTTGACTCTCAGGGCATCACCCATAGAGAATTTGTGCCTCCAGGGCAAAAAGTGGATGCGGTCTTTTACAAAAGTGTCCTGGACCGATTATTGGCACGGATACGGTGCGTGCGGCCCAACCAGTACAAATCCGGAGACTGGTTCTTGCTTCATGACAATGCGCCCGCGCACACCGCGATTTTGGTAGCGCAGTTTCTAGCCAAACGGAAGGTGACTGTCATCACCCATCCCCCCTATTCTCCGGACCTCGCCCCGGCAGACTTTTTCTTGTTTCCCAAGCTAAAGAACGCTATGAAAGGGGACCGTTTTGACAATGTTCCAGACATTCAACGCAATGTGACGCGTATTATGAACTCCATACCGGCTGAGCACCTTCCGACACCTCTACGAACGTTAAAAAATTTGTGTGGAAAGAGAAGGCCTATATGTAGAAAACTAATAAATATCTTTTGATTATCTCGTTTTTTCTCTGTTTTAAAAAATAGTCCCGGAACTTTTTGAATGCACTGTGTACGTTGAGTATACGTATACGTTCTCGAATCGTACGCCGTGCGAACTTTCAAACAGGCTTATCAACACGTTCGTCTTGCCGCAATTTGACTGTCCGCAGATGACAGCACGTATAGATGCCGGTAGCATATCACCATGCTTGTGCGTCTCTTTATCGGTTTGCACTTTGCCGTCAAGATTCATCGTCCGTGACTGGCGCATATTTTCTCTTTTTACAAAATACTGAAAATAATATCGCGAGTGGGCCTATTTATAGAGCTGCGTAGAGCGAAATCGATCAGTAATCAAAATATTTCTTGTCGTATTTGATCTGTACAATTTAACTTCAAAAGAACTGGAATACATACAGAAAATTATACTGCTGCGGGAGTAAAAAATTGCATATATTTGTTGTGGGATGGGTTATCTGAACATATATATATACAAGCAGATTCGGAGGTACGATAATATCGTCGGTGCCTGAAGCATTACAATTTACCGAATCATCAAACACATCGACGGTCCAGCGCCTTTGATAAAGAATTGCAGCGAATGTCATTGAGAGGCTTGTTAAATCGTGTGATAAACGCGCTTCCTTTTGAACTACATATTCCCGAATATCAGTTTTGCGGTCCGGGAACGCGATTGGAGAAGTGATTGGCTAGAGGTGATCAAGAAATTAATTCATTGGATGCTGCCTGTCGCGAGCACGACATAGCGTATTCGCACAGCAACGATCTCTGAACAACACGCGGCTGACAATATACTCGCCGAGAAGGCGCGGAAACGCATTACCGTGAGTGATTCGACTCTCAGAGAAAGAGCCACAGCAGTTTGGGTAACTATGAAGGCCAAAACGAAGATTGGTATGGGTTTGAAAACAAGGAAGAAGAAGAAGAAAAGCAAGCGGATACTTTCGATAGCGAAACGCAGCGACGTCCTGTCAGTTCTATCGCTACTCGGCATTCTCGAGTCATTGGTCGGTGGCGCGGCGGGAGTAAACGATAACAAAGCGGCGCAGCGTCAGCTGGAAGAACTGCAACGTCATAATCGCGCCATGAAAGGCCGCGGCGTTTATTTCGCTTCCTACAAGCGCGGACAAGGTATCGTGCGTAGAAGAAGAAAAATGTTGATTATAAAATTTAAACTTTAAAAATGCCAAGGAGAGTAACTACCGATGTGCAATTGCAACAAATCGTATGCGCATTTCATATTTTAGAGGCATCTTTATGCGTACTACATTACCGATTGAAGGAGTACGCAAAAACTAGAGCGATATCGTAAATCTAGACAATGCCGAGGGACCTGGCACGCATTGGATAGAGTATGCGAAAAGAGGGAATCGCGTGATGTACTTTGACAGTTTTGACAATCTTCGACCGCCGAAGGAACTTGAACGGTATCTGGCAAACAGTGTAATCGAATACAATCGCACGCCTCATCAACGTTAGTCAGAACAATTGCGGGCAGCTTTGTCTACAGTTTCTACGAATGGTTGACAAGCAATTTAAGGACCGACATTGCGCTGTTTAACTCAATGCTCGTTTGAAACATGTCGCTAACGTTTACGCTGATCTGTAAGCGCGTGAGTTGGAAGAACTGCATTCTCGACGTGAGCTACTTTCTAGCGGTAAATTTGGGTGATTGTGAGCTCGGTCTGACGGACTTTGAAACATACTATATTCTAGCCAATGTAAATTTAACAAACAACAAGTTCTACTATGGCAACGAAGAAATTGTCATTCCCGAAGAATCGTACGAACTGCGTGATATAGAGCGGTATCTAAAGCTTGAAATTTTACATTCTTACGATGCGAAGGGCAAGAAGGATGAGAAGTTCCCGCTAATTATTCATGCCAACAACAATACGATGAGAAGTGAGGTCAAATGTGCCTGTCGGATAGATTTTGTAAAACTTCATAACATTGGCTCGCTGCTAGGATTTTCGTCGAATCGCGTGCTGGAGTCGCGACAGTAGCACGAGTCAGACGTGTCGATAAATATCATCAACGTGAATATCATACGTATCTAGTGTAACGTGACCGCGGGTGCGTACAGCAACAACAGTTGCGTGCACACGATACATGAATTTTCGCCGAGTGTGCCACCGAGATATAAGATATCGGAAAGGCCGATGCAGGTCATTTACCTTCCGATCGTTGTACGGAACATTACGGATCTGATGATTCGCATGGTAAACCATGACGATCGATTGCTTGATTTTCGCGGAGAAGAGATCATAGTTAGGTTGCATGTACGGCGGTGCTAATGTGGGATGCTTGTGTTGAACGAACAGCCGAAACAAACGAGAAATACATCTGGAAAGGCTACACTTGGAAATGCTACACCTGGAAAGAAATTCACTGTGTCCAACGTTGCATTCTTAAAGTCGTTGGGTTTCATCGTACGAAATGGTTGATATCCTGAATATACCGGTGAACTGATCTTTTACGAGCGTATCAAGATTGAGATTCACACGTACAATCCGTACGCCAATACTACGTTTGGGCATAGCGACGAGATAGCGACAGTTTTCTCTATATCGGAAGAAGATTGATGGTGAAGAAGAAAAACGATCAGATCGCTTCGAAATAATTGCGTGTCGTTCATGTTTGAAATTCGATATGAACTTAACGATGTGGAGATTGACCGCAATAGAAACGTTGGCATTACCGTCAAGAACTATGTATCAATGACGTACGACAAAGCTTTGATTGCCTTGAACGCAGGAAGGAACTTTAGATCCGACACGGAGGAAGGATACTTTAATTTTTGCGTGCCGCTCAACATGCTGTTGGGCTTTTGCGAGGATTGTAAACGCGTGGTCGTCAATGCGCGCCACGAATTGATTTTGATACGAGCGCGCAACGATTGCTCGGTGGAAAATCCTGTGACGGAGCCTGAGATAGAATTATCCAAAGTGCAATGGCGGATGCCTCACGTTGCGTTAAACGAGATCAATAAATTATCAATATTGCGAGCATTGGAAAGTGATCATTATCTGAGCATGAGTTTTCGCTCGTGGGATCTATACGAGTATCCTCTGTTACAGAATATGACCAAGCATTCATGAGCTATCAAAACGGCGACTCAACTTGAGAAGCCGCGATATGTTATCTGCAGACCGGTCGAAAGAATGTCATGTCACGAGATGTTTAGACCAGTGCAGTTAGCTCGAAAAGACATGGAAATGGTGAAAAATTAAGAACAGATCGCTGCTAGGTGGAATCGGTAAAAAATAATGAGACGAATGATATATTCAAAATTCAAGCATTTTGTAGTGGGGGAAGGGGGTTGTGGGGGGGTTTTTAGGGGGTAAGAGTGGTTTTTCGCTATTTCCGGCGAAACTATGCCTCCGATCGGAAAATGTTGTGTGGCAATGTTGTAGATATTGAAAAGATCTACAACTTTTGTATATATAATTTTTGCAGATAACCTCAAAATTTTTGAGATAAATTGAAAAAACTGGTTTTTTCGTTTTTATTTTTTTTCTTGTGCAAAAAACATTTTTTTTTCACCATATTTGATGGAAACGTACCTTTTTATGGTCCAAACAAGCTGTAATTTTTCGGAATAAAAATATTAATTTTTTAATTAATATACATCGAAAAAATGAATATTTTTATTCCGAAAAATTACAGCTTGTTTGGACCATAAAAAGGTACGTTTCCATCAAATATGGTGAAAAAAAAATGTTTTTTGCACAAGAAAAAAAATAAAAACGAAAAAACCGGTTTTTTCAATTTATCTCAAAAATTTTGAGGTTATGTGCAAAAATTATATATACAAAAGTTGTAGATCTTTTCAATATCTACAACATTGCCACACAACATTTTCCGATCGGAGGCATAGTTTCGCCGGAAATAGCGAAAAACCACTCTTACCCCCTAAAAACCCCCCCACAACCCCCTTCCCCCACTACAAAATGCTTGAATTTTGGATATATCATTCGTCTCATTATTTTTTACCGATTACACCTAGTGGCGACCTGTTTTTCATTTTTCACCTACATTATGCTATCTGCACTGATCTAGTTAGCGTGTTCGATGATTGTAATTTGAGTTACGTGAAAGTACATCTAAAATCAAAATTCAAAATTTAGTATTCAAAATTTTATCCGTACAATGATTTTAATCTGGATTTTGGATACGCTGTCCTATTTGATATGTACGTACATATTGTAAAGCATATTATAGAATCAACTGCTTCGAAGCGCTGCTCAACATGCTCTCATTTATCGAGAAAGGGCCTTTTGCGGTCATTGATTGCTCGCGACAAAACGAATCTGTCAAGAGCACCACTGTGGACGTACGCATAGAATTTGACTGCAAGGAGAATATGTCCGCCAATACTATCTATTGCCTCATCATACACGATCGTGTAATCGAGTACTGTTCGTTGTCCAACGTAGTGCGTAAGATTATGTAAATTGTAAGATCAGCAAATATTTAGAACTTTAAAAGGGAGAGAAAAACCGGGGTGAAGCACAGTCTTGAAGAATTGCTCGTAGTTATACCAACGTTTGTGCATCTACAAGGGGATTCGTCGTTAACAAGAAATTTATCGTTAAAGAAGTAATGATGCTGAAACAGAAAACCGTTCTCACACATTACATTTTTACATGTTCCATGACATAGAAATTTTTGACAAGATCCGGTAGATCTTGCGCTTCCTGGTTGAGTGTTTATCACCATGGATTGCGACGGGAGGACGGGATGGTCCCATACAGCGAGGCGAAACGCCTGATGCCAGTGCGGCTGTATTTGAATATGCTTTCGTGTACGTTAAAGAATGCGAGAAACGAATGTGGCTGTGGAACTTGTTTCTGGACGATGAGCGAGAACGCATGTACATCAAAACCTTGGATGTAGTTTACGAAGACATGAAATCTTTAACTAATCTGGATGATTGTAACACTATACAATATGGTAAACATACTAAGAATTGTGCTTTGCAAAATTCTTGTATTTAAATTATTTTTGTTTTGTTTTAAATTATTGTATTTAAAATATTTAACTAGTTGTCGCGACGCCAAGAAGAATTGTGATTTGTAATAAAATGTACGTTATGTCGCATTAATATGTTTTTATTTCCACTATTCTGACCAGAAGACATGTAAATAAATAAATAAATAAATAAATATATATATGTAGCAAATGGAGTTAGAAATGGTTTGATATCAGTCTGATATCTGTTTATAGCTGTTAAATGTCAGTCTGTTAACTATTTACAGCTGTTAAATATCAGTCCGATAGCTGTTGAATATCAGTCTGATAGCTATTCAATAGATATACATTTAATTGCGCTTCAATGCGAAGTGCTGCAAGCGACAAAAATGTTGAGGTGGAATCTTTCGAGCGCGATGTCTTCTCGTATACTTTTGACTGAGGCATACGTTTTTATTCGAGGTATTATACTTTTTGTCATTGATATTGATTATGACAATCTAATAACTGATCTAATTGTAACTGATAAAAATGCTGAAGTTTATTCATAAGATCATTCAATCGCGTGATATACTTTTTGGCTGAGGTGTAAATTTTGATTAATGCATTGTTTTTTTCTTAGAATGGTATCATGTTCCACGAATATCTTTACTATATAAAATCTCGCACAGCCCCGCAGTCAATCAGTCTGCTTGTCGAGTCTGTCACTCGGTCGTCAATCAGTCTGTGCGAGAGTTGATCGATCTATCAATAATGGGTAATATCAATTTGATTGAATATGCTGGATATATAAACATGCAGTCAACTGTTAGAAAAAGCAGCTTATTTGAGCGAAGATACGCTGAATGTTCAGGCAGCGAGTAGAACAACCCGACGGATTAAATATCAGTTTGGATATCAGCAATGATAATGAGGTGATGAGAATGAGACGAATGTGAGTATTACCATATTATATATTACTAGGATTGACGTATAAAATTTTCGCTTCTTTATTGAACGTGATTATCAAATATCGTTTCATTTCATATATTCATTCAGTAATTTACTTTTATTTTCTATTTTGAGAGAAAGAAAAATTAATATATAATACTAATCTTCTAATGTTATTTTAAGCGATAAGAACAGTTTTGAGATGTTATTCTGCATGTTAATTTAAAATTATATTTTTTTTCCAGACTTAACACCGTTGACATCATCACGAGCCTGAACCGGTTTTTTGATGTGTTGGTGGAGAGGATGTACCGATTGGAGGGGGATATTGGCGAGATTGGAAATCGGCTGAAAAGACGAAGAGGATGATAATGATGATAATGTCACTTTTGTAATGGAGCAGCGGCGAATCTTCATAATAATCTTCATAATAATAAAAAAAAACAATTTATGTATATATACACACATATTGATAGATAGATAGACAGACAGACAGACAGACAGAGAGACAGACAGATAGACAGACAGAGAGACAGACAGATAGACAGACAGAGAGACAGACAGATAGACAGACAGAGAGACAGACAGATAGACAGACAGATAGA